>JAZHYW010053886.1:0-16858 GCA_037355805.1 Ixodes ricinus
GTGGCCACACGATTCGACAGCGGATCATCGCGTGAGAAACAATTCGCGACTTGCTCAGAACATGAGCGGGGAATACGACCGGAGGGCAGCAATGCTCGAACCGCTTCGCGCCGGAAATTCGCCTAAGCAAATCGTTACGTGGTATTGGCTACAAGAAGACACACGTTTACAGCATTGCCAAGACCCGTATCGGATAATCTGATCGAGCACAGTGCAAGACGCTACGCGCAGACCTGCAGCACAGAGCGCACAAAACGGTCGATATTCGTTTGAATCTTCGCCTCTGCGTTTTTCGCTGAATATGGTGAATTTTCCGGATTCATCTCGACGACCATGTATTGAACGTCGGTTCTGGCATCGCCTTCACGCTGCCAATTTCGCAATAAGTCGTAAATAATTTAGAAATACTGGGCATCACGCCGGAAAGCGGGTATCAGAAAAATGACTCACACACGGAGGCTCGTTCCTGGACTCAAACAGATTTTCCGAATAATTCTATCTTTACTCTTTCCGCATGCTATTATATCATCTGTAAATTAAAAAAAATAGCTATTGAGCATTACATTACATTTACGCCCGTACGACTTCACACTCCAGCCATTCCTGAGCAGTAGTAAAAAGCTCGGCGCACGCTTGGTTTCGTTACGCATATCGAGGTCCCTTTGGTGTAGCCGCCTGAGCATACACCGCTCTGTGTTCTGCAGTTAGAATATTGTTCTTTGTGGCATCTCATTTCCTGCTCGTTAACAAGTAAGCTGAAAAATACCGCTACCGGGCACTTTTAAAGGTTTGGTCACAACCGGAACGCGGCTCCAGTGTCTCAAGTGGCAGACCCGAGCACTGCTGCACCAGCCTGTGTCGGCTTCCTCTGCTGCATATTGATGATCCTTGGAGACGCCAATATTTGTACAGCGGTCCGGCTTAGTAAGCGAACTGGACAGCCTGAGCCATAGCGCAGAACGCCGCGATCAGCATTCCAGTGCACCATGCTGAAATTTTCCTCGGTGGGTCAGAACGCCTTCCCTGAAGACCGCGCAGAGTCACGACTCCTGTGTCAGCGAAACTTCAAAAGAACTTGTAGCGTTTTGGCTGCCACCTCCTGAATGGAATGGCTCATGCTGCCCTCCGTCACCTGGATGAGTGGCGTGGGTGCCGATTGCCGTGTTTGCTGCGTCGGCGCTCGGTTGGGGCTCGCGCTCACCAGAGCACGGTGCCGCCGATGGTGTCAGAGTCAGGTCGGGCCGCACGTGCCTGTGCTGGCCGTCTGGGGTGGGGGACCTGGCACCGGGAGCTTACGTCTTTAGTCGCGAGGTTTTTGGTTTTGGTTTTATGAGTGATATTGATGTATTTATGTTTTTCTGTTTACTTTTGTTCCCTCACTTTCTCCCGCGGCCGGCCGGCAGGCGCATTGCGTACGGGTTTTCACCTATCTGTCCCGCCTACCACGCCCCGTGGGTTTCGCGCAAATAAATATTATTATTATTATTATTATTATTATTATTATTATTATTATTATTATTATTATTATTAAGGTTAAAGCAAGTTTTATCAACATAATTTTTTCCACGCCCTCCAGTGGGGTTTCGTTGTTGCAATAAAAAAGCAAAAAAATTTGCAGATTTTTGCAAACCGTGTCATGGAACAAAGTATCGGCTTCATAAAAATCCCCAATGTGCGCGTTTTTTTTTTTTTGTTTCGTTGGCGCAATGCAAGCGGTGCGTAAAGAAAGTTACCGCGTATAAACATGGCGACCTTCTTATGATAACCTGCGAACAAAAGAAGTACTGGGAAACATAAAAAATTATTTTTGATTTGCGTTCTACGATACCCAGGCAATTACAGTGATGGGGAACGTTACGGTATTTTGTCGAGAAAATCAGAAATTGCACATTTTTGTGAATGTGGCTCATAGGGTTCAATGCGAACAGCTTGTCTAAAACCTGTTATGTACAGTAAGTAATACAAACAAAACTATATCGCGTTCAAAAGTCAAATATTCCCGGGTAACATTGCGATGTGTGCTGTTGTTCGGCTGAAATTCCCATTTAGTGCGTGCGCCGATGTCCAAGAAAGTTGGGGATATCCCTTTCGTCTCCATGTATATTGTGCTTAGTGTCCTGCGTCATATCTATTGCATATTGTTAACATCAGATGATCTATGTCTATCATTCTCACGTATTATTTTCTGTTGAAAGATACCAATTTCTATGCACTTTGATCTGTGCCTAGTAGTGTCTGCACGAGACAGGTTATAACGAAGTCGGTTATACTGAAATAGCGACAGCGAGGCTATCCGATTTCCATTCCCTTTTGCACTTCGTTATAGCAAAGTCGGTATAACGAAATAGCGGCTACAACGAAGCTATCATTCCATTCCTTGCACTTCGTTGAAGTCGGTCATAACGAAATAGCGGCTACAGCGAAGCTATCACGATTTCCATTCCCTTTTGCTCTTCGTTATAACTAAAGTCGGTTATAACGAAATAGCGTCCGGCTTATAACGATTCCATTCCCACGCATGGGTATGCCAAGTCGGTTATAGCGAAATAGCGGCTACAGCGGTGTTTTCGATTCCCCTAGACTTCGTTATAACCGGTCTCGACCTTCCAATTATAGTGTAATGTCATAATTAGCTAAATATTAAATTTCAAAACAGAGTAGATGTATTCATCCACCTCATATTCTTTATTTTTTTTAAATATATTCTCTAACTTTTTAATTTTGTACTTAAATGCTTATCTAGAATTATTAATTTAGTTTTTCCTCGTCTATATTTACTTATTCATTTTGTGGCTTTCGAGACAAGAAGACAAGAAGTTTGGAGACGCCTGGTGTGCATCCAGGCAGGTCCGCCTACATTTGCGTCGGCATCATCTTTATTTTAACGTGAAACGATCTTTGGCTAGTTGCTCCAAATTACGTGAAGGCGCATTTCGTCGAGCCGTGGCCCGTCACGTCCCATAATGCCACGCACGCAGTGTTACATCATGGGACGTAACAGACGTAGGCACCAGCTCGGTTTCTCCGCTAAATTTAACGGGGAAGTTGATTTGGCGCACAGGTTCGGGACGTCCCATAATGCAACGCGCGCAGTGTTACATCATGGGACGTCACACAAGTACGCACCAATCCAGTTTCTCCGCTAAATTTAGCGGGAAAGCTGAGTTTGCGTACAGGCTCGTGACGTCCCAATATGCAACGCGCGCAGTGATGCATATGGGACGTCACACACGTACACACCAATTCAGTTTCTCCGCTAAATTTAGCGGAAAAGTGACACCAGGTCACGTGACGTCGATTTCCCCGCTACAAATAGCGGGAAAATTAAATTCCCCTGACCAACACACAGTCCAGTTTTTCCGCTAAATTTAGCTGGGAAATTGACGTCACGTGACGCATATGGCAATTCGGTTTCTGCTCTAAATTTGTCGGGAAAATTAACGTCACATGACCCACACACGAATTCCAGTTTCCCCGCTAAATTTAGCGGGAAATTGACGTCACGTTACGTGACGTCACGTGATGCTAGACCGCTTCACGTGTGCAACACGATTGCCCAGCGACTTGCCGTACACAATTTCTATAGTAGGCGGCAACGCCAAGACGGACGCGTCTGCAGCGAGCTTCGGCCTGTTTGCCGCTCGGGGCGGGGCCAGGATCCACCAACGATGACGTCATTCGCCGGCCTTGTCTTCTCCGTGGTACCGCTACATTCCCGCTTTCTCGCCTCAGTTGAAACCTGGCGGCGACGGCGGCTTATTTCACGCTATTCACGAGATCCGATCTACGCGCTTTCTTCGGTAAATGCTCGCTTACAGGCAGGTGACTTGGGGTCGTATCCCGACGCAGAGTTAAGGCCCGTTCACACTCTTGCAACCAAGTACGACCGAGAGAGACGAGACCTGTTCAAACCTCTTAAAATGTCCTAGGATGAGAGAACACACTGGCACGCTGGCGCCATCTATGCGGTGACCCTGGAACTGCATTTCACAAGAGCGAAGGTTTTGCGGGATTTCCGAGGTCAAATGTGCGTAATACCTATAAGAAAAGCTCGTTTATAACGTCGACAAAGGTTTTTCGAGCCAAGAATGATAGAATAATGCGCGAGAGAAATAGCAACAAAATGTTTAGCTGGGCTTGTTGGCTAGAAATCCGAATGGTCGCAAGAGTGTGAACGGGCCTTTACCCTAAGCTTGGTAACGCAAGAGAAAGGTGCTGCGTAAACCGGCATTTACGGTGAAAGAATGGAGAGTTTTAGTCGATCGTTCCAATCCCTCCGATATCCGAAACTCCGCCGACTCCTTCGAGCATGCATCCCATCGTTATCGGGCATCGTTATCGGAGGTATCGGAACGATCTACCAAAACTACCTAACAATGCAAACGTAAAAAAAAAAAATAGTTGGATTTAAAGTATGCCAGGGTTAGCCAATAGATGGCGCCATTGAGATTGTTGCCGAACAAAAAAAAGAAAGAGAGAGGGGGCGAATAGGACTAGACCAAAGTGTCGAGGTTTCCAAACCGTGAAACGGCACACCCTCCGGCCCAGTAAAGCGGAAGGAAACACCGGACGCTACCCCCGTCGAAGAGAACGAAGACGGCGACCACGTGGGACGCGCCGATCGAGGTCATGACCGCCTGACCTTTCGCGCGCCAACCCCGGAAAGAGAAGACCTCCGCGTGGGGCACCCGAGGCAGCCGCTCATTCGCGTCGCCGGAGCTGGCAGTGACACTGCGAGCCCTGACTCGCTTCTTTACCACGATTTCACTGTATTACTGTATTTTCCAAACTACAGTCCGCACCCGGTGCAAACAACGTTAAAAAATTTCAGTACAAAACGTCAATATCCGCTGCACCCTCAGTGCAGCGGATACGGATGAGTAGAAGTTTATTCGTGTTCCCCAGCAACAAAATAGACCTATGTATTTTTGTTTTGTTTTTACCTTTTTGATTTCGTGTCAAATCCTCCGTTGACGTGGACGCCGTTCGCATATGACGAGTTTTTTTAACCCTGACCTCGACCTTTTTACTAGCTCTGCCAATTTCCAGAAAGGTGTAATACTTGCGCTCACTTTGCAGTAGGCTTTGTTCAGATAAGATAAGACTGACGAATTCCGCTAAGCACTCACCTGTGCTGCAATAATTCTAACGAATGCTAGAAAATCGGTCAACTCCGAATGTGGATAAAATAGGGAATGCACGACCTGGAGGATTTTGCCCCATCCTCTTCGGAGAATCGCCACCCAGATCTTACGCACTGCGAAAATGTATCTGCTTTGCTATCCTATTTTTGTGTTTACTAAGATAGCACAGAATACACTACAGACGCTGTAATTCGCTGCCATAGCTGAAGACGTTCTGTCAAGACAGAACTACAACTACACAAAACGCGCAGCTGCACTTCGTTTGTTTATGACCGCAGTGTCCGTGTTTTCTTGTCTCGCGATCAGAAGACTCCGCGACCTCCCGAAGGCATGACAGGAGAGAGAAAGAAGGAAAGATAATGCGTTATTAGCGATTCCACGAAGCAACGTACAGAGTAAGTCTGAACATGTCCCATTCCGTTCGTCCGAAAAGAAAAGTGCAACAGGAGAAAACAGGCGATAATTGCGTGTACTCTGCAGTCCATGCTATCTCTGATGGTTCCCTATAAAACCCCTCTTTAATTTCGCCATCTTTTGGGGTTTGCTTTCTGCTTGAGCAACCGCCTTTCTGATTTAGCGCTGATTAGGTCTTTGCCATATACTATTGCGCGCGCGTCGCTTTTAGGGCTCGCGGCAATTCGTTTTTGACGCCGGCGTTGGCTTCTGAGGACGATAGTATTTGGACAAAAGCGTTGCTTAGCACCGGTGGCGCCAGCGAGTCAAAGCGATAGCACGTCCCTCTGCAAACTGCGTGCAAGTAGAGATATATGGTTACAACGAATGTCCTTCAAACCTTGAGACTCTAAAATTGGTTTCATGGCTGGTCGTGTGGGTCTTTAGGCTTAGCGGCTTTGCTTTGCTTTCCAACTCTGTCGCGCCGAACGATGCAAGGAGAGAAAACAGCTTCCGCATCGGTAGAACGCCATCCTTTAAATACACCGACAACGTGATTATCGACTGTTTTTCCGGGATACATTTAGGCCTAGTTTGGTCTGCTGTTTCAAGAAGAGCACGTTGCCACGTACATAAACTAAGACAATCAGAGAGCCGGTGTTGAACTTACTCCACGAGGCTTTCAAATTCTCCTCCCGGAACGCTGCGGCCGTGAGACAGCGCCAATCAGTTCGTGCATTCCCTATTTGCCACATTCGGAGTTGACGAATTTTCTCGCACTCGTTGGAAATATTGCAACACAGGTGAGTGCTTAGAGACATTCGTCAGTTTAAAGAGGGGCAAAAACGGACTCCTCAAGACACCCTCCTGCCAACGCGGGCATCTAGTGCGCTCAATATCTTTAGTCATTTTTTTTTACTTTTCTTAATTTTATATTTTTTAATTTTATTTTACTCGAATAAATAATCAAAAATATTTTGTGTTCTCTTAACGGACGTCTTAGTGAAAGTCTGCCAGTGAAGTCACAGGTTTACCTTGGCCAGCCGGACCTGCAACCGTCATGAATAACAGATTATCAACACGCCTTGGTGGCTCCAACATTCCCACTTCATCGCGAATATAGATATAAATATTTACATACAATTTGCACCACTGTTCTTACATTTCTACTACTTTCTGTTAAAAAATGGGTAGTAGCAGTGATTACAAGTGGAGAAAATTCGGCTAAAGCTCCTAGAACTTGTAACTTTAAAGGGCAAAAAAGGCTTATTGGTTAAATAAATGCAAAGGGCGATCAACGCGGGTATTGTTTTAATTAGTAGAATACTTGAACTTCAGCCAAATATCCGAATACACCACAATGAATATGCAAAGGCGACGGAGGAGCATCGGGTATCGTTGTCGGAGTTGCGAGAACGATCTACTAAAACTGCTTAGTGACAACAATTTTCTCGCCGTGTCGCTTCCCGTACGGAAATGGGGTACAACCTCAGCGCGACTGAGTCCATCAGCAATGCGAGGTTAGTGCTCCGACCCTTCCGCTAGGCACAGCGAGGAGAAGTGGAAGCGGACTCGACACGAAGCGATTTTTCGCCTTGCAGTTATCGTCATCATTATCACTTACGTCGTGAAAGGGGGATTCCTAAAATGCCCGTCTGCCTGCGCGACGTTGCACGCAGCTTTTCTCCGAAGTGTTTGCATCGCACGTTATACGCTGTGACGTCACGTGACGATGTGACATCACGCGACTCTGTGACGTCACTTGAGCACGTAAAAACGTCTCACTGACACTGTGACGTCAGGCGACACAGCGTCTACGTCTCCTGACACTGCCGAACCAGCAGCTGCATTCCGCTGATGACAAGGTCCGTGGAAACGTCCCACAAAAAATCCACCCGCTTTAAAATTATTGCATTTAACAAAATGTCTGAGCGAGGCGCCATTTTTCTTATTAATTTTGTCTTCGATAAACTTTTTTTGGCCTGTGTTTTGGTGTGTCGTTCACCGCTTGTGAAAACTAAAAAAAGAAACAAAAAAAAACCGGCGTTGCTGAGTTTTTAATTTGTTTACCAAAGTTCCAATGCTGTTATCTCTATAATACCGATAGCGTTTTGTTTGTGTATGTGTGTGTCTTAATATTAATGATAAAGTAAAAGGGGACGTTCTGTGCTGAGCCGCGGCTCCAACTGCGCTCAATGCACAGAACGTAACATAACAGGAAAAGCTGTAACTCTCGAGCACGTGGTCACAGGATGTAAACCGGACGCAGCCCCTGAATACCGGAAGCGTCGAAACGAGCGCGCAGGTAATAAGGGCCGACGAAGAAGGTTTTCTTCCCAACGTCGCCCAGTCCACCCTCGCTGAAAGACGCCGGCAGAGGAAAAGGGGACGGCTTTTTCCCTATCGGGGAGAGAGGAGGCAAAGGACGCGGCGTCAGCGCTGGCCTCAGCATTCCTGCTGCCGGTCACGGAGCCCTGTTCACACCCACCTTGGCAGGGTTCCGCGCAAACGCCGACGCGCTCTTTTCGCGATGACCGGCGTCGCACCTAGAAGCGCTGGCCCTGCAGCCAGGGAACTAGAACCGAGGGTTGCTTTCAAATCATCTCTTTGTTCCTATTTTAAGTAAACAGAGGTAGATACAGAAAAAAAAACACTTCATTCGTTGCCAGTACCGCAACAGGGAAGCTTATCATAAAAAAACACACACACACAGACACACAAACGTATGGCACATTTATGAAGCGACACCGGGAAATGTATATGTTAGGACCAAGAAATGAAACATTCCATCTATCTATAACTCAACTATTTAGGACACCTGTGGGAGAAACCCTTAGACAAGTATTTAATGTTTTCGGGTGCTCACTGAAAATTTCGATATTAAGTTCACAGAAACGATTTAGAAGCCGTGGGAGGGTAGATCTTAATATCTGATCGCTCTCTCTCTCTCTCTCTCTCTCCCGTTTCGGCAGCTGTTCCTACTGCCTCCTGCTTTCACTTCCAACTAGGGTTCCGTGTTTACGGTAAATACCGATAAACCTCGAAAAATTCACCTTCCAATCGGTTTTACCAAAATCGAAAAAAAAAACGAGAAAAAAAAACCGTTTTTGAGTAACGAGCGCTGTCTAGGGCTTTGTCTGCGAACTATAAATAAAGGAGAGTCCAACATGCCTTCTCCCGTCGGATCACATTGGCATCGTGCCCTTGTATCGGTTTTCAATGCTTTTTATGCCCCATAATACACATTAAAAATATCAAAAAATACGAATTACGCACTACTGCATACACCATACTGATTCCGATTTTTTTAAATTCTTATTTTTGTGCAGATACGGATCAGCCATAGTCTGTAAGTACCTTCTCGACAGACTCCCCCTGCTTCCGAATTCCCTCGTACCACCTGTGTGGCAGCCTCTCCATGGCCCACTAGAAAATCTTTTTGGGACTGCCTCACACCAACGCCTGGACAGCTGCTTCCAGCTTTTTAAGGACCGCAAAATAGCGTACCTAGCAGGTTGTTTCTTTCTTCCTTTTCTTTATGCCACCGAACAGGCGGTAACCACTGTGCGCCCGGCTAGGGCATCCCCATGCGCGATCAAACGTCCGACTGGTCGTACGACGTACGGCCTCGCACGAATGCACACGACGCAGTATAATTGACCGGCGCCTGATCGGTGTCGGTCGTTTCTCTGAAACGTCGTACGACCAGTCCGACGTTCGGTCGCGCATGGGTATGGCCTGACCAAGCCCCCTCCCAGCGGTAATCTCCCGTTCAATAACACACAAAAAAACTGCGAAGACGTTGTTTTGCGTTTGTTGAGAAGCTGCAAACAGCTGTCCAGGCGTGGGTGCGGGGCACTCCACAAAAGTTGTTCCAGTATGGCATGGAGAAGCTGCTACATGAAGCGTCCGACCGCAGGAGGAACGTGTCGATAAGGTGCACATGTGTGACAGACATTCTAATGACTACTATCTGCGTGCTGACGACGGGCTTCTACAGTTCTTTTGCAACGTGCATTCCGCACCATCAAGAATGCCGGTCTTGGCAGCCTATTAATGCGAGCTCGTTCCGAGCATGCGCTCTAAACATCGCCCTCGAATATGGCGTCCATTGAATACATCCTATAGAGGTGCTGAGAATGTTACCGTGGGGAACGGCTTGTGCCTCCCAAAAATGGCGACAGTGGAGGGGTGTACGCATGGCGGAATCTTACTGGAAGAGGGTGGGATTGGAGCTGTCCTTCCATACGAAAGCTTCGCGGGAAGGAAATATTTATCTAGAGTTTTCCATTGCCTTAACCTGGAACAGAGTGGACACTGAGCTGTCTGCGAGGGCATGTCCCTTTCTCTGGAACCACACCCTTCATCTAGCCTTTTCACGTCGATACAGGGACGCTTTCCAAGTATTGAGGACAGGCGCGTCTTCCCCAGAGGGAAAGCTCGTGCCCTGTTTTCTTCAACGTAAGCCCCCAACAAACGCAGATTCCTTTTGTCCGAAACCGACTATTGACACCGAAAAACACCGAATTTGCGGAAAACTAAACCCCGAAAAAAGAAAAAAGAAACACCCCGGAATTTGAAGAAAAATACAACCCTGACGACCTACTCTCCAGGAGCGCAGTCAACGTATCAGCGCGGCACAGTTGGCAGGAACGCGAGATCACCGATTTCGTCGAAACGTACGTTCGTTCATAGGCTCCGTGTTTTCGGTAAATAGTAAATACCGATAAATCCCTGAAAAGAAACCTCAAAACCGGCTTTACCAAAATCGAAAAGAAAAAACCCCGAAAAATGACAAATTGAATTGTCGTCGAATAGAAGATGAAATAGCTCAAGCTTCACGGAAAGCAATATTAAAGCGACAGCTTTAAAAAGCTCGTGTCGCAGAAAAACCGGCGTCGACGTCGGTGTCAGCGGGACAGGAAAATCCTGACTGGTCCATAAATAATTCATTTGTCTTAAAGAAAAAAAAATCGAAAAATTTTAGGCGCAGCGGGATAGAAACTTACGACACTTCGGTTGCGACCCCGACAGGCTACCGACGGCCACGCAGAAACTTTTTTCTTCTTCTTTTACTGCCGGTTTTACATGAAACCATTAATACAGACACTGCAGTTTTGAGGAACAAGATAAAAAAAATCAGCTACAGACACTCACACACACACCGACACACCAACGAACGAACGAACGACATTGAGGTTAAAAGACTGCCAGCCAACATCCTGGCTGGGAGCCGTGATGGGTGGGGTTAAAAAGGCCTCAAAGTTGCCAGCTCATCCAGAACTGGCAGCCACTCGAAGTCGCTGTTTATTTTTATCTTAGCATTCCCTAATGCATTTCACACTCTCAATGGAGTATTCTCGGACACTTCGGACACTGACATCTGCATGTCGCACCGTCATTCTGCTTTTCCAAATACTCTGAATCCCTAGGAGCATGATTATGTCATATGGCGCCGGTTCCCTCTCTACAGATAAATACCGAATGCCGTAAGGAGACAATGGGAGCTCTTTTTTAATGGTTCGCCATAGCACGTCCCAGTAAAGAAAGGCGTCCCAGCAGTTCAAGAAGACGTGTTCGATCCTTTCCGGCTTTTTACATAAGATACAATATACAGTGCAGAACACCGGCATCCCTTTAGCTTCAATAAATGTCTCGACAAGCAACGTTTCACTGTGCAGTTTAAAAAAACAGTTTTATCCGCTGGCGGCCTCAGGGCCCGTTTAGGCCATGCAGAGACGCTTGTACGGCTTGAGAACGAGCAGGAGTTTATATTCGCTGTGGCTATAGCGTTACGTCCGGACGGAGCACTGGAAACGCGTATACTTAACCCCCCCCCTCCCCCGCCCTCCTCTCTCTCCCCCGTGAACCTAGGGAAGGCGGAGATTTGGACGTAACTTGGGTTATGTCGATCGGACGTAACACTAGACACTTCGGTTTATATTTAGTTATTGCGAGTCCACCCGTAATTTGTTTTCTGCAGCTTTACTTTCGGCTTCCCCGAAACACGGTCCTACTGAAGTGCCCGCGATGCTGGTTCCGATTCTTCGGGAACCACATCCCTTGTTGCTTTTCCTTCTTTCATCGATACCGGGTACATTATCTAAGTATTCGAGTTACGTAACGCGTTAACTCCGATTTTTTTTTTTTTTTGTCACACGCCAAAACTTGATATTGCCGAAAACAACCGAATTTATGCAAAGGAATAAACCCACGAAACAAACACCCCCGAACCGAAAAAAAAAACCCCAAAAGACGGATTTCTATTTAGAAATATTCTCGTATTCACGTCAAAACCGGTATCAATGGAAAAACAATGTTTTTTTTTGTTTGCGGTTAACTATTGGTTTGGTTTTCTGCGCGGTAAATGAAGACATCTGTGGGTGAATTTTCGATTCTCCCGCCGTCATTTCATCGAGACGTGCACGTTTCATAGGCCGAAAGCACATCCTAGTGGAACACCTGAGACTGTGGTACGGAAAAATGACGAAACTTATGAAGTCGAAGAAAAAGACACCAGTTGTACCGAATTGAGACGCTCTACTAGTGTTTTCTCTTTCTTCGACTTCAAAGTTGCCTCATTTGTCCACCCGAGAGTCTCAGGCATTCCATTACGATTCATCGTCCCAAACTGCCCCACACACTTACTGTTATTTCGCCCAAAGCGTATACTTTCAAGCGTACAAGCAAATCTCGTAAGAACTACTTCGCGTAGCGCACGAGTAATGCGCCAAACTGTTCTTTGTTCTCTTTCTTGGTGTGACAAGCAGTATAGTGTTGTGGAATGTGCATATGTGCGGGGTAGGTTTAACATTACCCACAGTACACCTTTCTCACTCCCCACATGGAGCAACTTTGGCGGTCGCCACATCTTGGGCACGAGGGGTGCCATGTGATCCGAGTCCTCGCCGAACATTTCTGCAGTACTCGTCCCCAATAGAGGTTCAGAGTGCGTGCACGAGCAATGACAGACTGGTCCCTCACCTTACAAACAACGCGCCATCCCCCCCCCCCAAAAAAAAAAAAATTCCTTTTTTTTTATTTTGAAGAAGGAAGATACGTGCTTGCATTGCACGAGCGCGCGTGCTTGGCAGGGACGCTGGAAGCCGGAGCTCGCGCTTGTAGCATCGCCTGCGTCTGGACCCAAGCTGAAAGAAGTATAGCGAAGCTGTATACTGTGGTGGGAATGAAGTAATGGCCGGCCGCAAGTCGGTGAGCCAGAAGTAGAAAGGCTCGAAAGGTTGCCGCCGTCGCTTATAGATGGCGGTAGCTGTCTGGAGTTTTGCGCCGACATTTGTTTGTCCACAGACATGATACTGGGAAACTAGCCCTCAAAAGCTCCGCTGTAATAAAAAAAAAAAAGAAACATTACAAAAACATAAAAAAATAAAAAAAGGCGCTCGATTCAATATGGCGGCTACACCCGTACCTCAGAAAGCCTTCTGCGCAGAGTTACGGGAAGCAGGAGCGCGAACGCACGTAGCCCCCAGGAAGTGCTCCCCTACAGCACGAGTGCTTCCGCGAAGAAGACGTCCCCATCCAAGCGTGTCTCCGCCTTTGACTGCGCTGCAAGCGAGTGCCTTTTCCTGTCTACGAATACCAGCCTGCCCCTTGCATCCCGAGCGACTTCCGGCTCGCCCTAGTTTCTAGGCAGGCCCAACGACGCTCCTAGACGAGCTTTCAAGCCTCGCGCGTCACGCGGACCTGACGTCACTTCCGGGAGTAGCCTGCACGGGCGCTGATTGGGTGCGAGGCCGCGTCAACGCTCGCGTGGGGCTCGTTTCCTATCCTAGTCCCACGCGAACGCGACGCTCGCACCCGATCAGCGCCCGTGCAGGCCTCCCGGACGTGACGTCCATGTCACGTCACGCGCAGGCTTGAAAGCTATTTAGAGAGGTGCCGGCAGGCCTCGCCCGGAGCCTGTTTGTGCCACAATGGCCAAGAGGGTGCTCCGCACTGAGCGCTACACAAATGACGAAGTTGGAGATTGACGAAGGTAGACTGGAGAGAACTGTTCATACTGTTCGCACAAAGACTCGATCAGTTTTAAGCGTGAACCACCTAAGGGATGCTGGTTAAAACGAGTCCTTCGGAATCTCCAGCATTACGTTTCGCGGTACTCTTAATTTCGATCGTAGTATTCGGCTGGATCAAATTTTATCCCTGCTGAGAACGAGAGCTTTCTCAAACAAAATATGACGCTTCAAGATTTTTCTCTATTTTTTTCTCCGAACGCGCGTTTTATAGGTCATTCACGTGAGGGATTTGTTCTAAGCGGTATTTGCGCAGACTACAAAAATCGTAGCATCGCCCTTTAAAGGTCCCCAGCTAGAGTTGGTTCAGCGCGTTTGACTGCGTTGTGGATACGAGAAACCAGGACATTATCGCTTGTTATGTCGCGTCCTAAATTTCAATGAGATTTCACGGTTCATACCAAGCACAGATGTGCAGGTCACTTGCTTCCGATTCTTGGCGCAGCGCAGTCGAACGAGTTCAAAAGCAAATGTGTGTATCTGCCTTTAGCGTCTAGATGGCGTTTCATCGTACTCGATGGAACACACAGTTTTGAAACGAAGACCTAGATGGCGATTCAAAGGCGAAATGAGGGGTACGTGAGGAAAGAGGGGGGGGGGGACAGCCAAAAATGTTGTTTATGGCAGACCATAAGTTGCTTTACCCACACCTAGTGCTGATGACATTTAAATACTTCATATAAGCATATTCAGGTCACCCACTAACATTACGTTTCCTTGCGTTGCGTTATGAGTTATTGGTACACCTTCGTATGCCACGTGCAAAGGTACTCACGAACAAAACGTGAGGGCGCAATTGAGGTGGTGTTAATTTCATAATTGTAGAGTTACCCGAGACTGCGGTGACGACAGAAAAACGACAGGAAGAAGGAAAAAAAGTCTCAAAGACATTTTTTTTAATTTATAACATAATGCAGACCAATATGGTCCAAGCAGGAGTGAATAAGAAAGAGTAAATCACACACCGTACATGACAATATACAAGCAATACCTTCGACAGGAAGCACAAAAGAACTTTTATACAGAGCATAAAAAGCCACCAGCAGCAGAAGGAGATGTAACAGTGAGGACCTACGAAGTCATGAGCTGGGAGGAAACGGCTAGCTCAGGAGGAAGAGAATTCCAGCCACTAATTGAAAATTCCTCGAATTGGCTGCCACGCTTCGCACGAAGCGTGGATTTCCTGTGATTCTCGACAAAAGCAGACGTCTAGCGACATAACGTGGCGTAAGCATACTCTGTGAGCAGGCCTTTCGAACGCCTCCCCTTGGAAAGTCTGCCCTCTGTTGGAAGGAATCCCTTCACAACAAAACAAACAGATATCACCTCTCCCAGCTTTCCCTTCACCCCGAATAAGCAACAATAAAACAGTCCAAGTTGGAGCACTAGAAATCTTGCCGAAACCACTTAATTCAGCGTCATTTCGTGTACGTTCAAACGTTCCGCGGCCTCGGTTGTTCCGCCATTGTGCAGGGATTCGAACCTTGCAATAATCGACGCGTGACTTTCCAAAGGGGCCTATTGTCCCAAACTGAGACTTCTTCGCGCACCCAACTTCATTTCGACCAAGCCACGGGGCCCAGGTGCGCCCTGACCGAGGAAGCTGACCGGGCGTCTTTGTCAGCAGCACGAACGGGAGCCCGAGGAACAAAAGAACCCTCGAGTGGCGGGGGTGCCAAATCTCGGGGCTCGAGCCCCGTGACGCGCACACCGAGATGATGTGTCCGGCAAGAGCAAGAAGGACCGTCCCTTGTTCCCCAATCAATATGCGATCGATGCCATTGTTCGTCGCGGCCACGGTTCTGGCCAAGCACCCCCCCCCTCCCCCCTTCCTCCGCACACGGTCCCGTCAAGATTCTTCCACTGCCCCCAAGGTGTAAAGAAAATAATATTAAAAAACAAACAAAAGGAGCCGACGGAGAACAGGCCGCGGCTTCTCTGAGACACGTCGCTCGCCAAATCCCCAAATCGGAACAAAGTCATCAGTTCCGAGTGTATGTGTTCAATGCTGCTATTGTGACTGGAAGGCGTCGACGACTGGTGTGTTTACCGTGCCCAATAAGGTGGTTCCTCGATTTCCGCCCGACGACGTCGAAGAAGCGTTCACGGTGTCGCCGGCATCGACCCCGGAGAGGTGTAGAGCAGCGTCGGTATACGTTGCAGACACTCGTTCTGCTGCAGCTCGCTCTTCAGCTGGGCGGTCCACCGGAAACTCCGGCAGCCTCGGGTTGGGACGCCGCTGAGGACGGGGCACTCGCGTTCACTTATACTTTTTTGCCGGAACTTGTACGCCTAACCGCTAGGATCTCGACATCCGACAAGACGACACTCCGGCGTTCGGGACGTCATTTGCTGCCACTTCGGGACTCCTTTCGATGCATGGGAGGAATAGAACGCTAAATGCACCCGTCGGAGACGCTTCCAGGCACAGATATAATGTCAATAGAGGAAATGTGAACGAGACGCCAAGTTACGCTGTCTTCGCCCTTAGCTTGCAGCACAGTTCAGTATACTTGCAGCCGGAACAAGCGCTTCGGTATGGTATCGCTTCGCTGGCACCCAAGGTTACTTGGTTACCTCAGTAGCGGAACACCCGCCTCTCGCAGAGCCGTATATTAGGAGAGGTTGGACAATGGGCGGAGCAAAGGCCGCCGCCAGCGCCGAAAACTCCCCCGCGGTTAGAGCGTAAACTAAAGGTACGACACAGCGTCGACCAATCAGGAGACCGCGACGTCACAATATTGCAAACGACATTTAAAGCGTGAAATAGAAGCGTTCAATCTCGGCCTCTCTACTCCATCTCACAAATGTCTGCAGTAAAGACAAAGGCACAGGCGCGTGAGCCTAGCTCAGCGAAATGCTTTTGTTTGTACGAGAACTCGTGCATAGGAGGCACTTTCCAAAGCCACGCGCTCGTGCCCATGCCTTTGTCTGCACTGCTGATGTTTGTGCAGATGGAGTATCGGTGACAGCTTGCTCTGGGCCGGCTTGCTATACTTCGTTTCAGCTTGGGTCCAGACGCAGCCGATGCTACAAGCGCGAGCTCGTGGCCTTGAGCAGTGCTTGCCAATTGCACGAGCGCTCGTGCTGTGGCAGAGACTGTTGCAGAGCCAGGAGCTCGCGCTTGTAGCATCGGCTGCGTCTGGACCCAAGCTGAAACGAAGTATAGAACAGCGTCTAAGCTGAGACTGGCTGAAAGAAAACAGTGCAAAGGGTGGGGCGCGCGAGCGTCTTGAGACGCGGAGTCCCGCTCGGCTCGTGCGCTGGCTTTGGCAGTGCTTTCTTTCC
>JAZHYW010053888.1:0-10032 GCA_037355805.1 Ixodes ricinus
ACGGAAAGCAATATTAAAGCGACGGCTTTAAAAAGCTCGTGTCGCTGTGAAAAACCGGCGTCGACGTCGGTGTCAGCGGGACAGGAAAATCCTGACTGGTCTCATAAATAATTCATTTGTCTTAAAGAAAAAAAAATCGAAAAATTTTAGGCGCAGCGGGATGAAACTTACGACACTTCGGTTGCGACCCCGACAGGCTACCGACGGCCACGCAGAAACTTTTTTCTTCTTTTTTACTGCCGGTTTTACATGAAACCATTAATACAGACACTGCAGGTTTGAGGAACAGAAAAAAAAATCAGCTACAGACACTCACACACACCGACACACCAACGAACGAACGAACAACATTGAGGTTGAAGACTACCAGCCAACATTCTGGCTGGGAGCCGTAATAGGTGGGAGCTAAAAGGCCTCAAAGTTGCCAACTCATCCAGAACTAGCAGCCACTCCCGATGTCGCTGTTTATTTTATCTTAGCATTCCCTAAGGCATTTCACACTCTCAATGGAGTATTCTCGGACACTTCGGACACTGACATCGTCGCACCCGTCATTCTGCTTTTCCAAATACTCTGAATCCTTAGGAGCATGATTATGTCATATGGCGCCGGTTCCCTCTCTACAGATAAATACCGAATGCCGTAAGGAGACAATGGGAGCTCTTTTTTAATGGTTCGCCATAGCACGTCCCAGTAAAGAAAGGCGTCCCAGTCCAGTTCAAGAAGACGTGTTCGATCCTTTCCGGCTTTTTGCATAAGATACAATATACAGTGCAGAACACCGGCATCCCTTTAGCTTCAATAAATGTCTCGACAAGCAACGTTCCACTGTGCAGTTTAAAAAAATAGTTTTATCCGCTGGCGGCCTCGGGGCCCGTTTAGGCCATGCAGGAGACGCTTGTACGGCTGAACGAGCGGGTTTATATTCGCTGTGGCTAGCTTACGTCCGGACGGAGCACTGGAAACGCGTATACTTAACCCCCCCCCCCGCCCTCCTCTCTCTCCCCCGTGAACCTAGGAAGGCGGAGATTTGGACGTAACTTGGGTTATGTCCGGACGTAACACTAGACACTTCGGTTTATATTTAGTTATTGCGAGTCCACCCGTAATTTGTTTTCTGCAGCTTTACTTTCGGCTTCCCCGAAGCACGGTCCTACTGAAGTGCCCGCGATGCTGGTTCCGATTCTTCGGGAACCACATCCCTTGTTTCTTTTCCTTCTTTCATCGATACCGGGTACGTTTTCTAAGTATTCGAGTTACGTAGCGCGTAAACTCCGATTCTTTTTTTTTTGTTTGTCACGCCAAAACTTGATATTGCCGAAAACAACCGAATTTATGCAAAGGAATAAACCCACCGAAACAAACACCCCCGAACCGAAAACAAAAACCCCAAAAGACGGATTTCTATTTAATAAATATTCTCGTATTCACGTGAAAACCGGTATTAATGAAAAAAAAATGTTTTTTGTTTGTGGGTAACTATTGGTTCGGTTTTCTGCGCGGTGAATGAAGACACATCTGTGGGTGAATTTTCCGATTCTCCCGCCGTTATTTCATCGAGACGTGCACGTTTCACAAGCCGAAAGCACATCGTAGTGGAACACCTGAGACTGTGGTACGGAAAAATGAGAACTTTGAAGTCGAAGAAAAAGACACCAGTAGTAACGAATGGAGACGCTCTACAAGTGTTTTCTCTCTCTTCGACTTCAAAGTTGCCTCATTTGTCCACCGAGAGTCTCAGGCATTCCATTACGATTCATCGTCCCAAATTGCCCCACACACTTACTGTTATTTCGCCCAAAGCGTATACTTTCAAGCGTACAAGCAAATCTCGTAAGAACTACTTCGCGTAGCGCTACGAGTAATGCGCAAAACTGTTCTTTGTTCTCTTTCTTGGTGTGACAACCAGCATAGTGTGGCGGAATGTGCATACGTGCGGGGCTGATGTTTAACATTACCCACGGTAGACCCTTCTCACTCGCCACATGGAGCAACTTTGGCGGTCGCCACATCTTGGGCACGAGGGGTGCCATGTGATCCGAGTCCTCGCCGAACATTGATGCAGTACTGGTCTCAATAGAGGTTCAGAGTGCGTGCACGAGTAATGACAGACTGGTCCCTCACATTACAAACAACGCGCCATCCAAAAAAAAAAACAAAAAAAACGTTCCAGCGTTTTTTCTGCTTTTGAAAGAAAGGAAGACCAGCGAAGCTGTATACTATGGTGGGAATGAAGTAATGGCCGGTCGCAAGTCGGTGAGCCAGAAGAGAAAAGCTCGAAAGCTTGCCGCCGTCGCTTATAGATGGCGGTAGCTGTCCGGAGTTTTGCGCCGATATTTGTTTGTCCACAGACATGATACTGAGGAAACTAGCCCTTAAAAACTCCGCTGTAATAATAAAAAAAAACATTACAAAAACATAAAAAAATAAAAAAAGGCGCTCGATTCAATATGGCGGCTACACCCGTACCTCAAAAAGCCTTCTGCGCAGAGTTACGGGAAGCAGGAGCGCGAACGCACGTAGCCCCCAGGAAGTGCTCCCCTACAGCACGAGTGCTCCCGCGAAGAAGACGTCCCCATCCAAGCGTGTCTCCGCCTTTGACTGCGCTGCAAGCGAGTGCCTTTTCCTGTCTACGAATACCAGCCTGCCCCTTGCATCCCGAGCGACTTCCGGTCACCCAGTTTCGGCAGGCCCAACACCTCCTAGAGAGCTTTCAAGCCTGCGCGTCACGCGACCTGACGTCACTTCCGGGAGTCCTGCACGGGCGCTGATTGGGTGCGAGGGCCGCGTCAACGCTCGCCTGGGGCTCGTTTCCTATCGTAGTCCCACGCGAACGCTGACGCGACGCTCGCACCCGATCAGCGCCCGTGCAGAGCCTCCCGGACCGTGACGTCCATGTCGCGTCACGCGCAGGCTTGAAAGCTATTTAGAAGAGTTGCCGGCGAGGCCTCGCCGGAGCCTGTTTGTACCACAATGGCCAAGGGTGCTCCGCACTGAGCGCTACACAGATGACGAAGTTGGAGTTGACGAACTTAGACTGGAGAGAACTGTTGCTACTGTTCGCACAAAGACTCGATCAGTTTTAAGCGTGAACCACCGAAGGATGCTGGTTAAAACGAGTCCTTCGGAATCTCCAGCATTACGTTTCGCGGTACTCTTAATTTCGATCGTAGTATTCGGCTGGATCAAATTTTATCCCTGCTGAGAACGAGAGCTTTCTCAAACAAAATATGACGCTTCAAGATTTTCTCTATTTTTTTCTCCGAACGCGCGTTTTATAGGTCATTCACGTGAGGGATTCGTTCTAAGCGGTATTTGCGCAGACTACAAAAATCGCTTGCATCGCCCCTTAAGGTCCCCAGACTAGAGTTGCGTTCAGCGCGTTTGACTGCGTTGTGGATACGAGAAACCAGGAACATTATCGCTTGTTATGTCGCGTGCTAAATTTCGATGATATTTAACAGTTCATACCAGGCACAGATGTGCAGGTCACTCTGCTTTCCGATTCTTGGCGCAGCGCAGTCGGAAACGAGATTCAGAAAGCAAATGGGTGTATCTGCCTTTGGCGTCTAGAATGGCGTTTTCTCGACCCAGTAACATTACGTTTCCTATACGTTGCGTTATGGGTTATTGGTACACCTTCGTATGCAACGTGCAAAGGTACTCACGAACAAAACGTGAGGGCGCAATTCGGAGGTGGTGTTAATTTCATAATTGTAGAGTTACCCGAGACTGCGGTGACGACAGAAAAACGACAGGAAGAAGGAAAAAAAGTCTCAAATATATATATATTTTTTAATTTATAACATAATGCAGACTAATATGGTCCAAGCAGGAGTGAATAAGAAAGAGTAAATCACACACCGTACATGACAATATACAAGCAATACCTTCGACAGGAAGCAGAAAAGACCTTTTATACAGAGCATAAAAAGCCACCAGCAGCAGAAGGAGATGTAACGGTGAGGACCTCCGAAGTCATGAGCTGGGAGGAAACGGCTAGCTCAGGAGGAAGAGAATTCCAGCCACTAATTGAAAATTCCTCGAATTGGCTGCCACGCTTCGCACGAAGCGTGGATTTCCCTGTGATTCTCGACAAAAGCAGACGTCTAGCGACATAACGTGGCGTAAGCATACTCTGTGAGCAGGCCTTTCGAACGCCTCCCTTGAAAGTCTGCCCTCTGTTGGAAGGAATCCCTTCACAACAAACAAACAAACAGATATCACCTCTCCCAGCTTTCCCTTCACCACCGAATAAGCAACAATACAACCGTCCAAGTTGGAGCACTAGAAATCTTGCCGAAACCACTTAATTCAGCGTCATTTCGTGTACGGTCAAAGGTTCCGCGGCCTCGGTTGTTCCGCCACTGTGCAGTGATTCGAACCTTCCAATAATCGACGCGTAACTTTCCAAAGGGCCTATTGTCCCAAACTGAGACTTCTTCGCGCACCCAACTTCATTTCGACCAAGTCACGGGGCCCAGGTGCGCCCTGACCGAGGAAGCTGACCGGGCGTCTTTGTCAGCAGCACGAACGGGAGCCCGAGGAACAAAGAACCCTCGAGTGGCGGGGGGTGCCAAATCTCGGGGCCCGAGCCCCGTGACGCGCACACCGAGATGATGTGTCCGGCAAGAGCAAGAAGGACCGTCCCTTGTTCCCCAATCAATATGCGATCGATGCCATTGTTCGTCGCGGCCACGGTTCTGGCCAGCACCCCCCCCCCCCCCCTTCCTCCGCACACGGTCCCGTCAAGATTCTTCCACTGCCCCCAAGGTGTAAAGAAAATAATATTAAAAAACAAACAAAAGGAGCCGACGGAGAACAGGCCGCGGCTTCTCTGAGACACGTCGCTCGCCAAATCCCCAAATCGGAACAAAGTCATCAGTTCCGAGTGTATGTGTTCAATGCTGCTATTAGTGACTGGAAGGCGTCGACGACTGGTGTGTTTACCGTGCCCAATAAGGTGGTTCCTCGATTTCCGCCCGACGACGTCGAAGAAGCGTTCACGGTGTCGCCGGCATCGACCCCGGAGAGGTGTGAGAGCAGCGTCGGTATACGTTGCAGACACTCGTTCTGCTGCAGCTCGCTCTTCAGATGGGCAGTCCACCGACACTCCGGCAGCCTCGGGTTGGGACGCCGCGAGGACGAGGCACTCGCGTTCACTTATACTTTTTTGCCGGAACTTGTACGCCTAACCTAGGATCTCGACATCCGACAAGACGACACTCCGGCGTTCGGGACGTCATTTGCTGCCACTTCGAGGACTCCTTTCGATGCTTGGGAGGAATAGAACGCTAAATGCACCCGTCGGAGACGCTCCAGGCACAGTATAATGTCAATAGAGGAAATGTGAACGAGACGCCAAGTTACGCTGCTTCGCCCTTAGCTTGCAGCACAGTTCAGTATACTTGCAGCCGGAACAAGCGCTTCGGTATGGTATCGCTTCGGTGGCACCCAAGGTTACTTGGTTACCTCAGTAGCGGAACACCCGCCTCTCGCAGAGCCGTATATTGGAGAGGTTGGACAATGGGCGGAGCAAAGGCCGCCGCCAGCGCCGAAAACTCCCCCGCGATTAGAGCGTAAACTATAGGTACGACACGCGTCGACCAATCAGGAGACTGCGACGTCACAATATTGCAAACGACATTTAAAGCGTGAAATAGAAGCGTTCGATCTCGGCCTCTCTACTCCATCTCACAAATGTCTGCAGTAAAGACAAAGGCACATGCGCGTGAGCCTAGCTCAGCGAAATGCTTTTGTTTGTACGAGAACTCGTGCATAGGAGGCACTTTCCAAAGCCACGCGCTCGTGTCCATGCCTTTGTCTGCACTGCTGATGTTTGTGCAGATTGAGTATCGGTGACAGTTTGCTCCACTGATCTCTATGTTTATTTGCTGGATCGCGTTTGACCAGCTCCGCCTATGGACCGGAATGCGGTCACTGGCGGCCATCTTTAGGTAGAGTTATATCATCTCTAGCCATCATAGTAATATGGCGGACAGCGCAATTGACCCCGTAAGTAATGACGTCACAACATGGCGTCTGGGTCCAAACAAAGCGTTGCTGGGGACGTTGCTATGGACTAATGCATGGAGACTCCACATGAGGCTAGATTTTTGCTTACAAGTAAGTAAACAATTTTTGTAAGCAACCAAACCTCTTGATATCTAATTATGAAGATGTTCTTGTCGTCTCAGTGTCGTATCGCAACGATGAAAGCCATTTCTGAAGTCTTACACTCCGCTTTGCGTTGGTAGCAGACGACACGATAGATTTGCTGGCCTCTGTTGCAGCGGGCGTCTTCATTAAACGAGCGACAAAAACAAGTGCATCACCATGGCCGTAAAGGCCTCCGCAATGATGCATTTTTTTCCTCTGAACAACCCAGCTTAGTTACGAGGAGTGAAAATGCGGCAAAATCAAACCACGTCACGCAGATCAGTTACGACGACGACCTGAAGTGCATTACCGGCGTAGTGCAGGCTACCATGAAAAACAAATCGTACGCCGTCGAGGTAAGTCGTTTGTTATTATTATTATTGTGGTTGTCAGGTTATTAAAGATTTGCATGTCTATCGCGATTTCGCAGTATTTTGCTTTTTTTTTCCCCATTGGTATACATCAAACTCCGTGGATGTGCTCTTTTGGTGAAGATCTTCATCGAACCCGCGATGCGAGTACAGT
Source organism: Ixodes ricinus (assembly GCA_037355805.1). NCBI lineage: Eukaryota > Metazoa > Arthropoda > Arachnida > Ixodida > Ixodidae > Ixodes > Ixodes ricinus. Next base: position 6,685 of record JAZHYW010053888.1, read on the forward strand.
CTGTCAATAGACTCAACTTATGTTTTTTATCCAGTTCTTTCGCGCTTTGAGGTCTTGCGGAAATCTGAAGAAACTGCAAGAATCTCTCTCCACGCGATGGTTACAACCAGGGCCCGTTTGCTCGAAGCGCTAACCGCGGCTAAAGTTAGCCGCAGTACCTTAGGAGAGGATTTTGAAATCACGTGACTGAGCTTCGGTAGGGATGAGGGGAAACATGGCGGTGCCCCAGTGAGTGAGCGCCGCTCGCTTCGGAAATAATATGTCGTTGTACCTGCAATATCGGGCGCGTTAGTCAGCAACAAATAATGCGGAGGCTTTCGCTTTGCCTTACCTCACTTAAACCGCAAAGCATGGGCATTGACATCGCCACATTTTTTAGATAGTGTTTCGATTCTGGCCATTCCTAAGCCTCAAATGAATAACGGGTTTTAGTTGAGCAAGTTGGTAGAGCATACTGTAATGAGGTCAGCTGAACACAGAAAACAAGAACACGAAGGGAAGGACAGGACATTCACACCGCTGACTAGCAACTAACTTTACTTTTTCCTCATCCCAGCCTAGGTTTTTTCTTCTTCGTCCTACGGCACATTAAACACGTGTAAAAACAACCACTTTGCCGACCACTCAACGGGGTGTGGCAAACCGCAAATATTGGGTTTTTCTCAGTGAAGACGCACAAGGATGGCGCACCTTTCAGGGCCATTGTATCGGAAAGAGCAACATGGCAAGCCCACGTGTCGTCCTACCTGGCGAAGCAGCTGTCCCTGGTTCAGTGCAACGATCCTTACAGGATACAAAGTTCAGAACAACTTATTGGTTACCTAGAAGAGCATGGATCTGGTGTCGTCTCTGCCCTGTCAGTCGACATCCAGGATATGTATTACTCAATACCACACACAGGACTTTTGTTGATTCTTCGGGCAGCCATTGAAGAGCAAGGAACAACAACATTCCAAAACTCGGCTGGAATCAATGTCGACACCTTCCTGGAACTACTCAGTGTGTACTTGGCAGCGACAGTGGTAGCCCATCAAGGGCAACACTTCGTACAAAAAAGCGGCGTGTGTATTGGCTCTCGGGTCGCTCCTTATCTTTGCGACTTGTTCCTTGCAGCATCCGGCAGGAACATTCAAGAGAACCTGAACGACGCGCGGGTAAAAGCCATCTTTAGGTATGTCGATGACTATTTGGTGCTATGCGACACTGAGGTGGAAGATCTGGGGAACGGATGTAAAGACAGGGTTTTGACCTGCTTCCAACAAAGTTGCCCGGAATTGGTGTTTACTTACGAACTACCACTGGAGAAGTCAATCAAGTTCCTGGATCTTCTGTTGGAGTTCAAAGAAAGTCACGTCTGTTGGCGCTACGAACCACGCTCGTGCAAGGGGTTTCTTCCCTACGAGTCAGGCCATTCCAAGACCATCAAAAGAAGTGTAGCCAGTACTGCTCTTCTCTCTGCGCTAAGCAAGTCTTGCCATCATCAAGGTGAGACAAGCTTTAAAAAACAGATCGCTCGACTACGCGATTCGGGTTACCCGAGCGCTCTTTTAGGAAGCGTATGTGAGAGCCTCTCCAAGAAACTCAAGCAGAGAGCAGCAAGCGGCGAGGAAGCGGCGAAACCACCAACGCGATGCAAAATCGCGGTTGTGCCCTACATCCATGGAGTGACCCACAGACTAAAAAAGATCGCAGGCAGGCAAGACATTCAGGTTGTTTGTTCGGCACCGAACAAAGCGTACGCCATGTGCCGCAGGGTGAACAAAGGACGTGGTCAACAGCCGATATGTGACACAGCCCATAGAACACGCTATGCCCAATGCGAAACCGGGGTCGTCTATCATATTCCCCTCTCCTGCGGGAAGAGCTACATCGGCCAAACTGGCCGATGTATAAACGATAGAGCACGGGAGCACGCAGCGTCGGTGCAAACTACATCAGCGGGACACTTGTCAGCGCATTGCCGGACCTGTGGATGTGACGCAGAGCTCACCAGCATAACCGTCCTCCATAAAAACAAGAACTCTTTCGCGCGTGAAATACTGGAGGCCTTGGCCATTGAAGAAAAAGGAGAAGATTGCGTGAGCACCTCGTCAATTACAGTTCACGAAAAAGAACGCCAATATTTGCGGTTTGCCACACCCCGTTGAGTGGTCGGCAAAATGGTTGTTTTTACACGTGTTTAATGTGCCGTAGGACGAAGAAGAAAAAACCTAGGCTGGGATGAGGAAAAAGTAAAAGTTAGTTGCTAGTCAGCGGTGTGAATGTCCTGTCCTTCCCTTCGTGTTCTTGTTTTCTGTGTTCAGCTGACCTCATTACAGCCTAAATGAGACGCGATAATTGTCGGCATGGCAACGTCTTTGGAAAGCGGATTGTTGATAGCACACAAAAGCAGACAGCGTCCAGACAGACTTTTTTCTAAATTATCCAAGCATCGCGAGGAGAACGCTGGAAGTGTAATTCTACGGTCCACCGCGCGCTGGCCTTCCTCTTATAAAAGATTTGAAGTAAAAAATCATAATAAGGCTTTAACGAACGGGCGTGCAAGGGAAAATTTGTTTTATACTTTTTTCTTTAGAACGGTTACTACTGCAGACGCCAGCACGTGCGACGCGTGTGCAACTACAGTCGTAGCATGCACCTCGGTGCTTGGATAATTTAGAAAAAAGTATGTATGGAGGCTGTTTGCTTTTGTGTGCTATCAACAATCCGCTTTGCAAAGACGTTGCCATGCCAACAATATATACAGCGTTTATTTGAGGCAGGAATGCCCAGAATCGAAACACTATCTAAAAATGCGGCGATGTCATTGCCTATGCTTTGCGGTTTAAGTGAGGTAAGGCAAAGCGAAAGCTCTCCCGCACCATTCGTTGCTGACTAACGCGCCCGATATTGCAGCTACAACGACATATTAGTGCCAAAGCGAGCGGCGCTCACTCACTGGAGAACCACCATGTTTCCCCGCATCCCTACCGAGCCAGTCACGTGATCTCAAAATCCCTCTCCTAGGTACTGCGGCTAACTTTAGCCGCGGTTAGTGCTTCGAGCAAACGGGCCTGCGGGTATACGAAGCACCCTCGCATAGCGCGAGTCCGCCAAACAAAATTTGAGATCTCAACCGTTCGCCTAAAGTGCTTTTCTCGCGGGTGCAATGCGATCTTTTAGCAGACTAGCTATCATCTCGATCGACGCCCGGGCTTTCGATAAACCATATTTTGCATCGCACCCCACTATGAAATCTTAAAAGTGTATGAAACTAATTATATTTCAAACAAATGCGATGTCAGAATATAGTCTTTATTCACACGATTCAAACGACGGCCCCACTTGGCCGGCGGGCGTGCGGCAGAC
>JAZHYW010053889.1:0-23158 GCA_037355805.1 Ixodes ricinus
CCGAATAAGCAACAATAAAACAGTCCAAGTTGGAGCACTAGAAATCTTGCCGAACCACTTGGTTCACTGTCATTTTGTGTACACTCGAACATTCCGCGGCCTCGGCTGTTCTGCCACTGTGCAGTGATTCGAGCCTTGCAATAATCGACGCGTGACCTTCCAAAGTCACGTCCCCAAATTGAGATTTCGCGCACCCAACTTCATTTCTACCTGGCCACGGGGCCCAGGTGCGCCCTGACTGAGGAAGCTGACCGGGCATCTTTGTCAGCAGCACGAACGGGAGCCCTGAGGAACAAAAGAATCCTCGAGTGGCGGGGGTGCCAAATCTCGGGGCTCGAGCCCCGTGACGCGCACACCGAGATGATGTGTCCGGGAAGAGCAAGAAGGGACCGTCCCTTGTTCCCCAATCAATATGCGATCGATGCCATTGTTCGTCGCGGCCACGGTTCTGGTCAAGCACCCCCCCCCCTCCCCCCTTCCTCCGCACACGGTCCCGTCAAGATTCTTCCACGTCTCCCAAGGTGTAAAGTGAAAATAATATAAAACAAACAAAAGGAGCCGACGGAGAACAGGCCGCGCTCTTGAGACACGTCGCTCGCCAAATTCCCAAATCGGAACAAAGTCATCAGTTCCGAGTGTATGTGTTCAATGCTGCTATTGTGACTGGAAGGCGTCGACGACTGGTGTGTTTACCGTGCCCAATAAGGTGGTTCCTCGATTTCCGCCCGACGACGTCGAAGAAGCGTTCACGGTGTCGCCGGCATCGACCCCGGAGAGGTGTGACAGCAGCGTCGGTATACGTTGCAGACACCTCGTTCTGCTGCAGCTCGCCTTCAGCCGGGCAGTCCACCGAAACTCCGGCAGCCTCGGGTTGGGACGCCGCGAGGACGGGGGCACTCGCGTTCACTTATACTTTTTTGCCGGAACTTGCACGCCTAACCGCTAGGATCTCGACATCCGACAAGACGACACTCCGGCGTTCGGGACGTCATTTGCTGCCACTTCGGGACTCCTTTCGATGCATGAGAGGAATAGAAACGCCAAATGCACCCGTCGGAGACGCTTTCGAGGCACAGTATATAATGTCAATAGAGGAAATGTGAACGAGACGCCAAGTTACGCTGCTTCGCCCCTTAGCTTGCAGCACAGTTTCAGTATACTTTGCAGCCGGAGACTGGCGCTTCGGTATGGTATAGCTTCGCTGGCACCCAAGGTTACTTGGTTACCTCAGTAGCGGAACACCCGCCTCTCGCAGAGCCGTATATTAGGAGAGTTTGGACAATGGGCGGAGCAAAGGCCGCCGCCAGCGCCGAAAACTCCCCCGCGGTTAGAGCGTAAACTAAAGGTACGACACAGCGTCGACCAATCAGGAGACCGCGACGTCACAATATTGCAAACGACATTTAAAGCGTGAAATAGAAGCGTTCAATCTCGGCCTCTCTACTCCATCTCACAAATGTCTGCAGTAAAGACAAAGGCACAGGCGCGTGAGCCTAGCTCAGCGAAATCGCTTTTGTTTGTACGAGAACTCGTGCATAGGAGGCACTTTCCAAAGCCACGCGCTCGTGCCCATGCCTTTGTCTGCACTGCTGATGTTTGTGCAGATGGAGTATCGGTGACAGTTGCTCTGGGGGCCGGACTTGTATAGCGTGTCGTTGGTCAGCGGGTCAGAGTCGCAGCCGAGTCACCCGCTGTAGCGCGAGCGATATTGAGCCAGTGCAGTACAGCCAGCCTGGGGTCTTTAACGTGCACGAGCGCAGTAGTGATACACGACTGCACGCCGGTACGATGCTCGTCCAGATCGAAACGGGCAGGGGCGGGGCTCGAGCCCAGGATCCCTGGGTTCTGCAGCGCGAGCTACCACTCCACGCGCGTCGAGCTGGGTGTGCGCTTTAGCCCACTCGGCCACCGATCCCCCCAGTGACAGTTTACTCTGTGCCGGCTTGCTAGAACAGCGTCTAAGCTGAGACACGCTGGAAAGAAAACAGTGCAAGGCGCCCGAGCTAGAGCGGCGTCTGCGCCGAGGCTGGCTGGCAGGCGGCCGTGCCAAGTACCTGTTGTGCAGAAGGGTGGGACCCGGCGTTCTGACACGCGGTCCCGCATCGGCTCGTGCGCTGGCGTAATCGGCAGTGCTTTCTTTCCCTGTCTCAGCTGAGACGCTGTTTCTAGCAAGTCGGCCCTAGAGTCTAGTCGGCCCTGGTTTGAAGCGCACGTTCGTTTATTCTACACTTGAATACCGGCGTGACGAAAACCTTACATGTGCAAAGTTTTCACTCACCGAGAGCTAAACCTTTTCACTCTAGCGACGCTAAAACGGCGTAAATAAATCGTGTCACATATTTAGAGCTCACGACCACCGCAAGGGGCTGTTTCGCGGCCTGTGGTTGGCTCCGAGATGTTCGCCTATTGTAGCCAATGTATGGCTAAACTATCTCAATAAACGGCTCTAGAACTGAGGGGTGTGAGGAAAGGAAGGAGGGGGGGGGGTGTAGCGGTAAAAAGCCTTTCATGCTTTAAAACTGTCAGTAAGTAAACTCACATAGACGCAACCTAGCAAGAGCTGAACCCTGTCTCCCCCAATGTTCGTCACCGGCTGATTGAAGCGCCACCCTCGACACACGCCGGGGAGGCATGCGTCGTCGCGGCGTGCAGAAAGGTGGCGCTGCAATCAATTGGTGAAACACACACGGGGGAGGGGGCCTTCGTGTCTTACTCACGCGCGGGAGTGTCGCTGCACGCACTCCCGCGCGTGCAGCGACACTAGACAAGATAAGAACGGCAGGCAGAAGTTGCAGTTGTACCGCCTCCTATGCGAGCTTCGACTTTCGGTAACCCTTCGGCGTTGCGTAAGCTTCGAACGCACATGCCCGAAGACAAATCACGCTGAACGGCAGCGAGCACGTGCTGGAGGTCGGGCGTTCAAAAGAGACGCCGTTCTCGCCCTGCTAGTGACAATAGCGGATTAAAGTCCCTGTATCGTGGAAAGTAGCGCCATTGCCTTCCCTGCTTACAAGCCGGACACAAACAGACGACTTAAACATCGCCGCGAGGCGATTGGCCGATCGGTGTCTGTTGCCATGGCAATCGCCGTTTCGGTACTTTTAAATCTTCGAGAGAGTCGTTTTGAACCAGTCGCGCCAGGATCGCTGCAGGCCGTATATCGCACCGAAAACGTTCCTCGCCAATATAGGTATCGCTGACAGTGTGTAAACAACGAACTCATCAATCGGGCTTAGCTCCACAGATCTCTTATACCGATATTGTTCTTCTCGCGTATTTCGAGACGGGAAAATGATTTTTCAGATGCCGCATCTGGTAGGGCTGCGAAGATGTGCGCTTGTTTCGCCGGCGTGTGGATAACAAAATCTCGGTGTCGAAGAAATGTACTCCTAAAGTGAGCTGTCACCGGGAATTCGGATCGGCTCACCGGGAATGGAGGGTGCCAAAGAGAAACTGCTCATTCCGTGGACGAACATGGCGATCCCGCGGGAACCTTTGCGCTATATTTCCAGCGACTTTACAACGGATGACACAGTGATCAAAATACAGCGATCCGCGCCATTGGAAGCGTGCGACGAGACAGTGGGGTCACGGTGGGGCTCTTAGCAGGAACATTTCGCATAGCCATCGCGTGTAGCAGCCGATCTTAGTTTCTGACCCCTGTCAGCTCAAATGAGCACAGCGCAATACACCGCAACAAAATCAACGCTAACTTTTTTTTTTTGGTTAAGAAAAACTTGCAATTTGAGAACAAAGTCCCATCACCAGGCGCTGGCGGAAACAGCCGCGATCACGCCAGCGAGGGAAGCGCTTTCTGATAATAAGAGGACGAAAAATACTTCTCACGAAGGTTATCACTTGGTGGCACCGATGAATGTCGTCCCGTAGTGATTTCCGGACCGTTAAACGCACAAGCGTACCCTAGAGGCATGTTCTGGCGCAGCTAAACGGAAAACCCGGAAGGGTGTTCGAGTCGTTGCCGCTCCCAACTGCGGGGGACACGATTGACCTCGAGCTCGGAGCAAGTCGTTCGGGTCCAATGACGCGAGAAGGCACACGAAGCAACGTTGGAGATGAATACGCTTTCTAAAGTCAAGGTGCCCAGCCTTTGCTCGGGGTTGAGATCATGGACTGCGGCCAAGAGAAGGTGCAGAGGCGGGCAAGACGCTGATAGGGCAGACGATAACACGGACGCTGTCGGTTATGTAGCTCCAAGGCGGATCGGCGCGCCCCTTTCTCCCAATAAAAACAACCACGCAGTTTTGTGAGTAAGACAAACAAAACATTCGCGCGAGGTACACTGCGCGATACTGTTAGCACGAATGAGCAATCGTCCGCCTTTTCTGTTTTTCGCGCAGAATCTAAAAGCTCTTCGTCGACACCCCTACTGTTGTGGAAAGTACTCCGGATCAGGCCAGGGGGCAGGGGAGGGGCACTAACCGAAATTCGGGGTCACACATCGTACGAAACACACTCTGCATACAGATTCGAACGTGAGTCTCCGCGAGATCCATGCTTCGAACGCCACACGGCGATGGGTTCAAGGAAAACGCTTGGCACCCGACATTCCAACCATGGATATTGAAGTGACTCGTGCTTGAATGCTGTCTTCTGCATGACGTAGGAGCAATCTAACCCCGGCTTAAGCGGTAAAGTCTCATGCCCACCAACACCGTTTCCAAGTAAAGTGTGAAAAAAAGCACCGAAGTCGTGTTTGCATTAACAGTGTCGCGCACTGTGCAATCACTCGTCTCGTCCCCACACTTACTTGCTTCGCGTCAGATTCAAATTTTGCTCAATCACTCGGACTGGTACCAACTTCAAAACATCAGCGCGGTAGTTTAGCTCTTTTCCACGCAGAGACCGACAAAAAAGGGCTCGATTTACACCTAAGCACTTCTTATGAGTTGTGAATGCGAAAGCATGCACGTCATTCTTCCGCTCCCTTATTTCGTCTGCGGCGTATTTGCGTCGACGGCAGAGCGCGCCCTCTCCTCGCCGCTCTGACCTTGGACGTTTCGTGTTACCGGCGCGCTGACGGACACGCATCGACATGGGGTGGCGGTCGTTGAAACTGACGCGCAGCGGCCAATGGGAGCCTCGTCGACGCCGCGCCAGCCAATGGGACCGAAGCCGAAATCCATCAGCTTCACTCCGCTCCTTTGGGATCGGGGAAACTAGGTGCCGTTTGGCTAGGCTTTTCGCGTGGTTTCATAGCTGGGAGCTGGCTTCACTTGGAGAAAGGATTTAAGGTGCCGTTTGGCGCCGCTTCAAAGCTGATGTCGTTGGCTCGCTCCACGAAACAGTTAATGCTTTCCCATTAAAAAAAAAGAAAAAAATTCGGTGAATTAACGATTCGCGTAAAACAACTTGCGCCCCGCAGTTTTCAGGAAACGAAGGGTGTAGCCTAATATGCTAATTACCTCTTCTTGCCTCATGATTGGTTGATTGGCGTTCTTGTCGGCTCATGCCGCAATCTGATTGGCTGCTGAGCAATAATCAGGTGCCGTGGGCTCGCCCTGCTCCGCGCGTCTTAGGCTTTCGGTAATTCCGCGGTATGAATTAAACGACATCGCGGGGCACTGATTGGAACACGTGACCAAAACAGTCACTCTTTATAATTCCTCGGCTCTCGAAAGCCACTATAATTACCGCGAAATAAACCGATAATACGCATAAATCGGCGTAAATATCCGAAAACGAACAAACTAAAAACACGTTACAAAACTCGAGGGAGTCTTAGATTCTTCTCTCTCTTTCGTTTATGCGTAGTACAATCAGATGATATGCAACCCTACGCCACATCCCCCACCTAACATCCGCTATAAAAAACCGCTCGACAAAAAGTAAAGAAACAAAAAAGCACAAAAAATAAACTACTGAAAAAACAAATGAAAAAAGAAAAGAACAGCGATGGCAGGGAAGCCCCCGGGGTGCATGCTTCCCCACAGTACTCCCCGACGCTGCAGACAGAGCACGCTTTACAGGCTGCCCGCACAACGCGTCCGTGGAACCCCAGACTGGGACGAATACGCGTGGCCAGTAATCCAATTAATCGCATTAATGTGAATTTTTACGGTAACATACTAAATGAAAAAAATAATCCCTGGAGAAGGTGAACAAGAGGGACAAAGGACAAACACAAATCTCCAAACACAGCTAGGTGACTGGTGCGCGACCGAAAAAATCCCCCTAATCCGGGTATCGAACCCGGGGCCTCTCCATTTCCAGTGGAGCGCTCTACCAACTGAGCTAACCAGGGGTTAGACGTCAGTAGAGCAAACGGGTTTTATCAGCTGCCACCAGTCTAACACCAACAAGGGTGAAAGGCTTGCAGTTTAAGGTTATAGCTGTGTTTGGAGATTTGTGTTTGTCCTTTGTCCCTCTTGTTCCCCTTCTCCTGGGATTATTTTCGTCATTCTTGTCCAGCTCGCTTGCACCTTTGCATTTAATTGCATTATAATCATATCAAATTACTCGTTTTTTTTGTTTCTAGTAGGAGCATCTAAAATTTGATTTCCGCCGCATGTTCTTATGCATTGTAAGAATTTCGAAACGTTACACGTCGAGAGACGACTTCAATAAAGTTTTTCTTCTAGTGTACTAAATTTTCCTTATTGTAGCCGAGTTTCTCCGTGACTTATGCGTGCCTCTTTGCACGTGTGCTTCGGGCAAGCTTCGTAATTTATATCTAAGATTGCTTCTCTTCACTGAAAATGCCTGTATTGAGATGTGAAATACATATTTATGTTGTACCATACTCTTCTGTGGATTATGAGCCGGGAGCCAACATACAAAAGAAACAAAAATCGACTACATGTTCAGGCCTGTACTTATAATGAAAAAAAATGTCTTTCCACTCGCTGCCGTTTCGTACAAACTGTAACGGGTTCCCCGTCATACTTTTTTCAATCTTCATAAAAAAAAAAAGAAAAAAAACACGCCGTTTCGAACAAACGGTTTACGGTATGCAAGGAGGCATATAGCCCCCTCACAAGCAGCACATACACGTGCACATACATACATGAATACGTGCGCTGTGTTTCCGTACAAACTGCCACGAGCTCGCTTTCATAGTTACTTCGTTTCTCATAAAAAAAAAAACACTATTTCAGAAACGTGTTACAGAAACGCGGTTACGTACATCAGTGCTCTCGGGACGGATAAACAAATCGAGCAAGCTACGGTGTAGGCCTATCTAAAGCAAAAAGCCCAACTCCCGTGCCGATCGTCAGAAGAAAAAAAAAAGGTCACCCCGACGCAGGCGCGTCCGCTTGACCTAGTTCCAGGCCCCACGCGCCGCCGCAACCTGACCCAGACTCCAGTCCGAGCGTCGAAGCAACAACTCCCCGGCTTCTTTCGGCGCCGCCGCGGGTCCCGGCCACACGGTCAGCCGATGTGAGACGCCCTTACGACCAGGATCACGATCAACTCGTAGAGGAAGCGTCCTCACCGAACACGACTTTCATCGTGCACGAGCGAAATCGTACGCGTGCTCCACAGGCGTGCACACACGGTCGCGGCAGCCGGCCCCGCACGGCCCGAACCTAGTGCACGGTCGGCCGATATAAGACGCCCTCGCACCCACGTGCACGAACACCTTGTAAGACACCGTCTTCACCGAACACGATTTTCAGCATGCACGACAACGAAATCCTATCCGCGCTCCATACGAGCGCGTGCAAAGCTCCCCCTCCCAGCATCCGTTTTACGCGTAGTCCAAAGTGTACGCTTATTGAGCGCTGATACAATCTCTGGTCGTGCACGACAAAGTCGTGTTGAGTGAGAACACACTAAGCCAACAGATTCGCGCGAGAATCGAGGCACATTCGTTGTGTTCACACTCCCCTACCCGAGTCTAAAAACAGATATAACCTATCTAGGTACATGTGCACACATTAAGCGGGTCCAATTCAATTACCGATAAAACGAGATCAGCACCAACGAGGCAGCGAGTCAGGTAGTGCGGCGAGCGAAAGGAGGGAAAACAAAGGTAGGCTTGCCTGCCGCACACGCGAAACCTTGACCGCTCCGACGCCGCTATCTGGGCCAACCAAACCCGACAACAAAAAGAAAACGGGGAACGGAATGCTACGTTACGTAAGCCACACCGCTTCGGCCGAGTAACGCGGGGACTACGAGAAAACCAAAAAGAGTTCCGTGATTTCAAAACTGAGAAGTCTAGATGAAGCGACGAGTTTTGGGGCCGTACCTAGAGGTGGCCGAACCGGCGGACTACAGGGAGGGGGTTACCGACCGCTACGTCGACGAGGACGGGACTACGCCGCAGCGCCGGGGGGGCCAGGGCCCGGCGTACTCACCCTGCCGGGAGCGTAGCACCTGCGTCCGGCCTGTTCGAAGGTATCCCCGGGAAGGGGCGACTCGCAGTCGGCGAAGTTGACGCTCGGAGATCGCAGGCAGCGCTGAGTCATGGCGCCCTGTACGGCGGCCGCGGCGGTGCGGCGGCGACGACGGTGTGCGGCGAGGGGCTTGCGGCGGCAGCGACGAACCCCGGCTCTGAACCGCGGGCCCCGGGCATGGCCGAGCGCGGACTCGCGTCCCAGACCCGTGGTGCGGACCCTAGAACGCCCACGTCCCGAGCCGACCGAGACTGCGGCCGCGACGACGCTGCGACGACCACGACGTCGACTCCGTTGGGCCTCCCGATACGCGATGCGCCCTACAATCCGCCTTCTCTTCTTCCCTTTTCATTTTTTTAGGGGAGGCGCGTGACTCGGGATTTCTCTCCGAGGCGGAGGAGGAGGATGTTTGCATCTTCCCTTTTCCGTCCTCCTCGCCCTCCTTCCACTTTCTCGGCGGCTGGTCCTCTGGCGTCGAGATATCCGCAGGAAGCCGGGACGCACACAAAGGTGGTAGGGCAGGGCCAACTCGTCAAAACCGCGGTTACGACACGAACATGGCGCGCCGGAATCACGTGATCGATAGTTTTCCTCGCTCCCCATACCCTTTTTTATCACCTTCCCTTTTTTCTCCTCGCTCCATCGCTTCTCTCGCGCTCCCTAGCGTAAAGATCGTAGAACTTCGGAGCAAAACACTCGAGGTGCGTGAGGGTAGCTTCAACCCGCAACCGCCATCGTACGACACAAAAATGGCGCGGATCAATCACTGGATCGGTACTTTCCCTCTCTTCTCTTTCCCAACTTCCCTTTCTCTCTTTCCACACTCTCGCGTCTCACAAACAAGGAGGTGTTTGTCTCGCCCTCATTGAGGCCCAGTTTAGAGAAACGCGAGCTGCGCGACGATAGCGACAACCACCGAACGCAGTTCTAAGACATAGACATGGCGCGGATGAAACACGTGATAAGTTTACTCTTTACCCGCCAATTCTCTTCCTACGTAACCTTTTTTTTTCCCCGCTCCCTTTTTTGTTTTTTACTCTTTCCTGCGTCTCTCGCTTCTCCTCGTGTCGATTCGGAGAACTGCAGAGAAAAACACTCCAGCTACGCGAGGGTAGCGTCAACCTCCGATCGTAAGACACAAGAATGGCGCGGGTGAATCACGCGATCGACCCGCTTCTTTTCCTCGAACTTTCCCAAACGTTGTCCCCCTGCAATTACAGCGCGGCAATATAACGTCGGCTCGGTCCCGTTACGCTGGGTGCTAACGACAAGACGCAAACCACCGTTACAACAGGGGCATGGCGAAAGGAAGGACGTGATAAAAAACCCGCGTTTCCCCAAATTACGGAGAGTGTAGGAAGTTGGGGAGTTCGCGTCCACGCCCAACCACCTGACTGCGTCGTCTCAGAGGCGTAGATGATTGGCGTAACCGCGAGACAAATAGACTACTACATTCGCTTAGCAAGGTTGCAGAGTCACTCGTTTCAATTCGGGAGGTCGTGGACAACATCGTTGAGACAGACGAGCTGACGAGCTCACCCTCTAATGAAAGCAGCGACGCGAAAGTCACTAAAACATACTTAAGTACCACCCACGATTGCCTCTATTCCATTTTTCAGACTATATCGCTAACAACAACACCTATACGTACGCGGCTTGTCAACAACGACACCCTCCTTGCCGTTCGGAAACACTACTAGCGCTCGAGTAGCCGCGGCGCTCTCAAACACGGGACGCTAGCTTTTGTAGCCTTCGCTGTTATCCGCGTTAAGAGGAGGCGAAACCCGTCTCATACTATTGGAAGTGTGAGACAAGACATGGGAGTCAAGATGCTCCTCCAAGAAGAAGCATTTAGCATAGACATTGCACGTAGCAGCCGATCTTAGTTTCCAGTCAATGTCAGCTTGCCTGAGCACAGCGCTATACAAAACGTTGAAGGCCACAGTCGCCGCTAACTTTATTTTTCACACAAAACCCAAGCAATACGACTTCCCCCAACGCTCATACGCGAGTGAAAGAAGCCGCCATCATCTCAATCCCCGTTCGTCTCCTCGATCCGAGCCAGCGAGCGAAGAACTATCCGATAAGGTAACGAGAGGAGCGAAGAATACATCTCGCGTAGATTTTATAATTTAGAGACACCGGAGAATGCAGTCCCGCGGTGATTTTCGGACTGTCAAACGCACAAACTCATGAACGAAAGGCAGGGGATGGGTCGCGGTCGTTGCCGCTTCCAGTTACGGGGGTTGGAATCGAATTCCAGCTCCGAGCGACTCCCGCCGGTCGAATCACGTGAGAAGGCACAGAAAGCAACGCTGGAGACGAATACGTTTTCGAACATGAAGGTTAGAAGCTTCGCGCAGCAACGTCCGCGACTCTGCCAACCAGCTGCCGAGGTAGCGTGCATTTTATCGAGGGGCTTTAACCTGCCACGTGTCGCACGCTCTCAATACGCAACGGAAGCTCGTCTGCTTCTTTGCAGGGATTGCGATGATGTCAGAACGCTGAGCTCTGATTGGCTGATTGAAAAAAAAATAGTGGGTAGACTTCAAGGCATGAAGCATGGAGGTCCACCCACTATCCTTCCAATCAAAGCCAATCAGAGTTCGGCGTCGTTCTGACGTCACCGCCACCCGCTTAAGAAACAGACGACTTGCTTTGCGAAGCAAGCGAGACTCGAAACGCGGAGCCGAAGCAGACGACTAGACTCGCACTAGCAGACGACGGAAAGAGCCTGGTCGAGGACTCGCGCGCAACACTGGGAACCGACTCGGGGACCAATCGGGCAGCTCGACGCGCGCATGCGCGCTGAATGGGAGATGGCGATTTCGATCCGTTTTGGGGATGAAAATGCGCAAAGCGAGGGGACACACTGGAAGAGAGCGTTTCGGCCTCGTGGGACCAGGTGGCGGCACCGGTCGCGGACCCTGCGTAGAGAGCCTCGATTGCAGAGGAGGCCAACTGAAAGCATAGAGAGCGTTTGCGATGGAATGACGGATGCCTCCTCCTGGGCAGATGGGTGGCAAGTGAGGATGCGTTGCGTCGTCGCGTGGCAGAGAAGAAAGCCGACGGAGACGTGGAGGCGCTCGCAGACGATCAACTCTGTTCGTCACCTCGTCACTGCACGTATTGCGAGCGCGGGCCAGAAACCACGTGACGCTGATCGAGCGGTTGGAAATACCCTCGAGTCTAGGCACACTAAACCTGTGGAACGGAGCGAGCGTTTGGGTCCGCACAGGTAAAGCCATAAATGAATGCATAATCTATAGTAAAGCTTGTCAGGCCCTTCAAAAGAGGGACCGAAAACGGGGACGGAAAATGACGTGGCTCCAGGCCTCTTCTTCATTAGGTGCCGCTTAATTAAAAAAAAGATTATATATATATATATATACAAACGCTTGCAAATACCGACAAAAATATCAGAAAAAAAACGAGGAGGAAATGCCAACAAAAACCAAGGATGATTCCTATTACGGAAAGTTTGACGGTTTGGCCGTTAATAAAGGTCTAAAGCAAAGGAGAAAAAAGTATCGGGTGAAAATATAAAAATTTCCAAAGGAGTTCATTCACGCTTTTTTTTTTTTGTATGATAACCCCTTGCTCGCAGATACCAAGTGTACGAACACCTTCGAAAATTATTAGTGAATACAAACTCGGCATGCAACAGAGCACTCCTGAGAGTTTCTCACAAAAAGAAGAGTCTATTTAAAGCCGTCAAAGCTATAGCCCGTCCAGTTCGCTGGCAGAAATATGCTAATTCTGCCAAGCGCTAAAAAATGAAATTTGTAACGCCAAATTTAAGCTTTTTAAAGTAAATCCTGCCTTTTTTTTTTTTTGAAGTTAAGATTTATGTTAGAGAATATTCCTCGACAATTGTGGAGTGGTATGCCTGCCCGTACAGGACATCCATTATTTCACTTCAAACAGCAGATAACAATCAGATTGACAAATTTCGGTGTGCTTGAAATTTCAATCGAGAGTTTATAAAGTATTTTTCTAATCCATACACTAACACCGTTCCGACGTACCACGTTAACACTCTTTCCATTAATGAACCACGTTGTTGTTGTTGTGCACCAACGGCATTTCAAAAGTTATAGGTCGTCTTGATCTGTCTGGAGCTACTGTTAGAGACGAAATGAATTAAGAATTACTGAAACAAGAATTGAGTACCCTTCTCTCATAATTGCGAGTATATTCCAAGAGCCACTCGACACCGCTGTTCTACCTAAGACTGGAGAATGTGGAAAGTGTTCCCCTTTACAAAGCTGGCGATAAGCAGTCCCCTAACAATTGCAGGCCCCTATCATTAACATAGCATTGCTTGCAAAGTCTTCGAACACACTATCTACAACACAACTTGTCGCCTTCCTTGAATCTAATTCAACTTTTCTTCATCTTAACGTGAATTTAGAAATATTTTTTTTTCGTGGGAAACACGACTACTCGGTAGAACTAACGACTTTCGTGTTGCGCTTGATCAGAGATGCCAGAAAGACATTTTTCTTGACTTTGCAAAAACATTTGACGAGGCATCACATGAACGTCTACTTCATAAACTAAGCAAATTTAGCACTGATCCTAATGTGTTTAATAAGAGAGTAGCATTTTTAACAGACCGTTCGCAATTTGTAACATGTAAAGGCATTATCTCTGCTCTCAGATCTGTTTCTTCCGGCGTACCGTTTAAGGGTCCGTTTTATAGGTCCTTCGCTTTTTATCATTTCTATTACGAACTTGCTTAGTGTTGCCTCCTCCTCGATCAAATTATTTTGTGACGGCTGTGACATGTACAAACTAATATCTAATGACCCAGACTGCAAAATAATTGCAGCATGATTTGGATTCTATCGTTAAGTGGTGGGAGCTCCGGTCAACGGAACTGAACGTAAACAAGTGTCACCTAATGCGCATGGCCTGTAAGGTTAGTTTTACTTCTACGTACAACCTCAATAACACAACATTAGAGCTCGTAAACTCTTAGAAGTACCGGAAGTGATCCTAGGCTCAGGTCTTTCCTGGAACCTGCATAATAATTACGTGAGGAATAACGCTAACCGTATACCGTATTTTCCGGGCTATAGTCCGCAGTCTATACATGTTTAAAAGTGGAAATTTCTGGCTGTGCGGACTATCTACGCGTGCGGACTATACAGGAATTTTGTTTTTTCTAGATCGTTCATTATGATGAGACGTGACGGAATTTGTGAATGAAAGAGTATGTTATTGATGATTCATGTATAATACAAGTTTCTTTCTGAGCTAAGAAGGCAGACATTCGTCATGGTGTGCACTAAACGAGAAGATTTCCGTGTCGACTAAGCACCAGGTGCGGACTATGCACGGCGTGCGGACAATGCACCGGATGCAAACTATCTGGAGCAAAAACGGTTTTTTTTTTTCGGCCCAAATTGGCTTCTGCGGACTATACACCGGGTGCGGACTATAGCCCGGAAAATACGGTACTTGGTTATTTTAAACGTAATTTTTTTCTAATTCCTTCGTCGTTAAAATTTTTTTTTAAATAAAACATTAGCTGGAGCGCGCGCGGCCTTCCATTTGAGATCCCCGAACTGCCTACCTTACTGATTTACTCGAATTAATTCGGAACAAATCCGCGCGCTTTATCTCAGATAACTATCATCGCACCACCCACGCGCAAAAAAAAAAAAAAAAAGCTTCTACGGTTTATTTAACGTCGCACACCGCCGCAGACTTTCTACTCTATTTGTCTATTTCGCAAAGTTCTCCATCGCAACACCGGACACAAAAGTCAGTCACCGCGCTGTCTTGAGGTTAGAGTGTCGAGTCACTGCCAGGTTAGGAAACTCGGGGTCGTGGCCAGCGGCGAGTCCCGAGCACAGACGCGATCGATCCGCGGCCGGTGACATTTCGCCATTTGCCGTAAGAACGCGCAAGAAACCAATCCCAAAGCAAGAAAGAAGCGCGAACATCATATAAGCCGTGCGTTTCTTGAACTGCTACACCGTCCGAGCGACGTCCTGACCAACGTTACTAAAACACTCAGTTGGGAACCTCACATTTGAAGCCGCTGGCGTCCACCGAGACTGAGCTAAATACGATAACGGCGCCACCCTTTAGCGAAGAGTCGAAACATAGAAGTTGCTTTATGTATAGGGTGACCATATTCATCACGGTAGAAAACGGGACATCCCAGCGGGAGGGGAGGGGGAGGGATGGGGGGGGGGGGGGCGGCGTTGCGTTATAAAGATTGAGATTGGGAGAAAACTTTAATGAAATAACTGGTATCATTTCAAAACGTTACCATATTACACTAAGCCCTAGTGCCTAGGGAACAGTCCCACTCACAGTTCAGTTGCATGTACCCATTTGGGAGGTCTTGCTTCGGGTCCTTCGTTGGTGGGGCCGTATTTTGCCGACGACTGAAGTTTCCTAAGCGGGACTTTATCCTGCAATACTCGGCTGTAAAAGTCTGCGCACATACATATACAAAAAAAAATCTAGTCCTGAAAACGGGACATGATTCTTTATTGGGAGAAAAAGACGGGACGGCAGATGCAGACCTCCGAAAACGGGACTGTCCCGGCCAAAACGGGACGTCTGGTCACCCCTATTTATATAGCTATACTGCGACATGGCCCTGCGAGATGGCGCCACCGGCCTTCGCGTGACTCGACCTGAACCAATGTGAAACCCGTTTAGAACGAACCCATGTACAGCGAATTTTTGTCGACATCGAACTCACGGAAAATTTAAATAAAAATGCATGTAAAAAGTACTGTTTATAACGAACAGCATATTGGATATATCGAACTTTTCCCCCCGGGAAGGCTTCCAAAAACGCGCAAACAATCGTCTTCTAGCCTGTCCCTTCCCCCCAAAAAGAAGTAGGAAAGAAGGAAAATTCCAAAAGCTCAAGTAGCGAACAAAATTGAGCGAAGAGAAGCGATTCAGAAGGGAAGAAACCTAAAAAAATACACACTGCAAAGTAAGGGCGCAAACAAGCTGGTGATGGTTTAACATTTTGGCAAAACCCCGATGTATAATAAATTTCAGCTGTGTTTGAGACTTTGTGTTGTGTTGTGCTTTTTCTCCCCCAGTCTCGGGGTTTTGTCCAAAATGTTAAACACAATGCAAGCAGATACAGAAAACAATCTTTTCATCCCGAAGCGTTTGCCCACGAAGAGAAGCGATTCAGATAAAAAAATAAACTAAAAAAAAAAAAAACTCTGCACGCATGCAAAAAAAAAAAATCGCGTTGTTACAAGGCGGAAGTTGAAGAGATGAGAAAAGAAAGAGAGCTCTCCGCCTTACAACGAACGCATCGTGGAAGTTGGTTGTAGATGGCCTTTGCTATATCGAACTACTTGCTATATCGAACCGATCGTAGTATTTCCTGCTGTTCGTTATAAACGTGACTTTGCACTACGTGCCGCCGTGCAGTTCCCGGAGTGGCCACTGCGGGAGAAATGGCGCGACACTGCGATCGCCATTAGTTCGGTTCTCGAAGGTACGGATTGAAGCACACTTTTCTGGAAGCAGGCTCCTATGGCAGTTTTCACCTAATCTGGGTACTCTAGTAACGGTTGGTCACCTGAGCCCCATCCGAAGAAAATAACGCCGCAAAAATTACCGATGGCGCACCCGACCCTCCTCTCTCTTTCCCCTTTTCTTCTAAATCAACGTCGTCAAATCTCGATTTGATGCGGTGCGCTCGCGTTTGTATAAAAGCCGCCCGATTGGCGCAGCCAATCAGGAGGCACCAAAAGTGCTTTGTTGCCGCGTTCGCCCTCGTTGCGCACGCAGCGCATCCTAAGGTCCCTAGATAAGAGCTTCGTACAAGTATCGACATTCTTTGAAGCGCCGACTGCGTGACGGTGCAGGTTTTAGGAAGTGAATGGCGGCACACCGCAGAGGTTTGAACTGAATGCCGCCATTTTGTTCCAGCGGAATGTTCTTTGTCATTTTTATTGGTTGTCGTTACTTGTAAAAGAAGTATCAAGAGAGTTTAGCGCATTCCTACAAGCAGGGGCGCCACGTCTTCCTTCTGTCACACAGCGCGCCGGCGGTGACATCACGCTCCCGCACTGCGCAGGCGCGGCAGACCCCGCCGACTCTACGGCTCCCACGACGATGCACCTCCGTTGCAGCGCTTTTCTTCGTGTTTTATTTCTGAGGCGCGTCCGCTTTGACCTTGAGCGGCCCCGCTGGCGCTTCCGTGACGAAGCATCGGATACGACGCGTCGGAGCCAAAGGGAATTTAGGCGCCGTTTTCGCTGGACAAACAACGACGGCTACGCTCCATGGGGCAGTTAATGCCTTTGCAATAATAATAATTGTTGACAAGCACATTTTTCAGTATCCCCTCGGTAGTGTGCACGGCATTAAAGGGGCCACGAAACGATTTCCCAAGTTGTGAAGCGCCGTAAAAATCGAGGACACGAGGAGGAAGACGAGACAGGGCCAAGCGCTAACTTACAACTGAACGTTTATTGAAATACACTTACTATTTGTGCACAAATTCAGGCTCTCGATACAAAAAAGAAAACTCTTTCTCAGTTAGGTGTACTGACGGTGCACTCATGCAGCAATCCTCGCCCTTTAGTCCAATGCACTAGGCCTCAAACAATTCGCTCTGTTTTGTTTTTTACTTTTCCAACTATTTTTGTTTTGTTAAGATTAGGCGCGCATGGACACCTATCACAGTGAATTGCTAGATTACCCGACGGGGAACTTCTAACAGATAGGGCGTGCTCGCGTGCCCTATCGTTGATGACCCCTATCTACGCTTTTCCGCAAGTCATAGGTATTTCGTAAACAACTGACATTGCGCATTCAATGTACTGCGCGGCGTGTTTCTTGGCGGAAGCCTCAGTTTTTTTTTTTTTTTTTAACTCTTGAGCAAAGACTGGACAATTTTGACGAGCGCAGAAAACACCGCGGGCACCTCGAAGTGTGCGGCGACTCTTTTTAGGCCGTGGGACAGCCCGTGAACGTAGGAGATTACCACGGGTCTTGTGTTCCATGTCCTCGTTTTTTAGGCGCCTCACAAGTTAAACATGTACCAACTAGGCCACCTATCCATTTTACTGGGATTTCTCAACCTCTTCCTCCTTAGCTGTCCTCCTCAACTCCAAATTGCAATGAGAAATCACGCGGTCGTGACGTTCTTGGGCTCCGGTACGATGATTCAGCTACCGTCCTTTTAAAGCACAGCTTCTTCTGCTCAAGGGATGATAAGTGCCGTCACAGCACTCGTTGGCCACGAAGCGAATCCAAAGATTCGTCGACGGACTGATTATCGACGAGCCGATACGTCCGAGCGACGCGGTGCTCAAGTCCAATGCGCGGGCTGGCTGACTTGCTTTGGGTACCGCGGATGTATCGCAGTGAAAAGGCGGAACGCTTTCGAAGGAAATGAGGTAAGAAAGAGTTCGCTATAGTTTCGAATTTTCTGACCAAAAAGCAGGCTTCTGACTTTCTACCCTTCTTTCTTCTCGCCCACTCAACGATACGCGATCAGTAAGATTCCAATCTATAATTATTCATCCCAGCCCAAAATGAATTTCACGACCCCTTCAAGGCCGAGGGCACACTGCTCATACCAAAAAAACAGTCTGCAAACACGAGTCACCGCGGCATCCGCGGTTCGAATGCCGCGTGCCCCAGATTCTCCTCCAACTCATTGTCACGTGCGGCATTCGAACAAGCACGGATCTCGCGGTGAATCGCGTTCGAATCCGTATGCAGACCTTTGGTATGATGCATAAGCAAAGTGACTCCGGCTTTACGCAGGTACGCCTGCTAGCTCGCCACCGAGCGGATAAAAATCTCCAATAACTAGAACATACAATGTATAACAATGTATAACCATCTCGCTCGCTGTTAAACATCTTTCCGAGCGAACAAACACCCGTCAATTCGAGACCTCCGGCGCCGCCCCTAGCTATAAGTAGAGCTAGTACGGCAACATTGACCGACTCACGCACGGCAGTGGCACGGTACACCACCGGCCATCGTGACAAATGATCCGCCAAACCCGGGGGCGTCTCTCTATCCTTCGCGCTGTACGAACGTGCTCGCGGCTCATCATCCCGACCCGATCACGCGAGGAACGACAACGGACACAACGAAGGCGACGGCTAAAGGTCAACGTCACGATGAAATATCAAACACGCAATACAAGCTCGTAAACGCCATAACACCCAAACGACTCACTGACGCCGCGTATATGGACTGCGTTTCATTTTACGACGGACCGCGTCGGACGCTATGAGTCGCCCAAGCCAATCCAAAAACGACCGAGTATCACGTGACCTTCAGGAGGAGCACTGCGACGCAGCGCGCGTGGGCGCTTATTAATCACGTGACGAGTCCACGGCGCTGGACTGACTGGGAAAACTCCTACGGTTCCGTGTTTTAGGTATAGCCTAAACGACTCAGATTTCGCGAATTCAAAGATATCCAGAAAAATAGATCCTGCGGAATGTACTATCCTATGGTGACTACTGTCGAAAACGGTTATAACGAGACCTGGTTTATAAGGAAATAGCGGCTACAGCGAAACGAGCACGATTTCCCATTCCCTTTTGCACTTCGTTATAACCCAAGTCGGCTATAACGAAATACCGGATATATCGAAGTGATTTCCGATTCTCGTTGACTTCGTTATAAACCAGTCTCGACAGTATACTTCCAACTTTCACCTTAAAAGCCCGTTCACACTCTTGCGACCTCTTAAAACTGGGTTCCTTAAAACCTCTTACAACCAGAGGAGACACTGGCGCCATCTATTGGGTAGCAGTGTAAACTTGGCGGTCCGGCATATTTTCTATTTCTCTCGCGCATTATCCTTTCTTTCTTGGCTCGAAAAGCTTTTGTCAACGTTATAAACGAGCCTTTCTTATAGGTATTACGCACATTTGACCTCGGAAATCCCGCAAAACCTTCGCTCTTGTGAAATGCAGTTCCAGGGTCACCGCAGAGATGGCGCCACAATGCCAGTATGTTCCCTCGTCCTAAGAAATTTTAAGAAGTTTTAACAGATCTCGTCTCTCTCGGTCGTACTCGGTTGCAAGAGTGTGAACGGGCCTTAAGTCTATAGACGCACCCGACGGTATACATACGAGCTGACGGGAGCGTGAAAAGCGAATCATCATGGCGTTTGTCCTGTCTCTGTACGTGTTCTACTATCATCGCTGAACCAATCATAAACAGAAAAGGTCTAGTGACTCGCGCTTTCAACGCTGCTTGTGATTGGTCCCAGTACATCGTATAGCGCCGGCCGCGTCTGTAGACCAAAGCTGAAACGAAGTATAATATACGCATAGCGTACCACTCGCCAATCGCGACGTTTCCCCCTACCCGGGAAGCATTCCGGAAATTCGCGCTCCACCGAGTTCGCGAAATATCGAGCACGTAAAAATAAACTCCTCTACGGTGCATACAGCAAGTCGACGCTCTGCCGTCACGCGTTACTGCGGTGGCGCTGATGTCGGTTCTGCGCATGCGCAGAACCGACATCAGCACCACCACTATGCCCCGTGACAGCTGAAAACTTGACTGTTGAGTTTGTTTAACGCTCGTATTTCGCAGGCAGATTCTTCGAAACGTCACGATTGCAGTGGTATATGCGTATATTACCTGCTTCGTTTCAGCTTTGATCCCAGACGCGGCCGGCATATACCTGGGACAATCTGAAACGGCGTTAGCGCAGTCTGGACTGCCTATGACATGATTGGTTCAGCGATGATAATTGCGAAAACAGGACAAACGCCATGATGACTAAACCATGCGTCAGCGCTCGCTAACAAGACAAATCTGCGTTCACACTCTTGCGGCGGGTGCGACCGGAGACTGAATCCTGACAATACTCGCAGAACAGGACGAGAGTGAACGTGGCATATAAACGGTGACCCGCAATACGGCCCTGGAAACTGGGTTGCGAGACTCAATACCTATGGAAGATGCCTGTTGTGCCAAAAGCACGGCAAGAAGAAGGATGAAATATTACCGCTACTAATGGGCCTGGCATAGTCTGGAGTTTTAAGTGTATTGAGTGGAATTGAAGTTGGAAACCCTGTCGAAGTTGGATAACGGGGTACGGAAATGCTATCAGTATAACCGGCAGATTACCGAGTGCAAAGGAATGGAAATCGTGCTTTCATTCCTTCTTGGCAGGTTCGTTATAACGGCCAATTGGATCTTCTGGATATCTTGAAGTCGTTGAAACTGCTGCCTAAAACACGGAACCGTAGGCTACGATCGATCCAGCGCCCATGGACTCGTCTGTCTCTCCACAGTCGCAATACTAGATGTTTGAACAGTACAGGCGGTCCATCATTTAACATATTGCGGTTCTGGCAACCGTCGCGGCGTTGTCGTTCCTCGCGTGATCCGTCGGAATGATGAGCGCGTTAAGCCACAGCGCGAAGAGTAAGGACGCCCCGGAACTGGCAGTCGACTGTCCCGGATGACGGTGCCGCCGACAGCAAATGCGCAGTCGTCAGCTCTGCCCAGCTGGGGCGGCGTCCTCGAACCAGACGGGTATTCGCTCGGAGAAAGATGTTGCTGGCGGCGATGTTATGCGATGATTGCTACGTGTATGTTCTAGTTACGCCGATGACGCAGACACCTGCGCCAAACCGGAGTCACTGTATGCATCAGCAGGTCTGCATGCGGATTCGGACGCGCGATTCTCGCGAGATCCGTGTTCGATGCGCGCGTGATTGGTGCCGCGGTGACGTTTTTTTGGTAGTGAAGTCGTGAGTCATTTTGGGCTGGGATAATTGTTATAGATTGGAATCTTGATCGCGTAATCTGAGTGGGCGAAGAAGAGGGTGGGAGAATATGCTGTCAGAGAAAGATTCAGTAGCGGGCTCTTTCTTGCCTCATTTCCTTCGAAGCGGTCGATACTGCGGCCATCCGCGGTACTGAAACAGAGTCAGCCAGCCCTCGCGACCTTCGACACTTGAACTGTCCTTCGGACGTAATCGGCTCGTCATAATCAGTCAGTCGACGAATCTTCTTCGTCGGTAACGAGTGTGACGGCGCTATCATCCACGAGCGAAGAAGCTGTGCTGGACGATTATCATTGCCAGCAGAACGTCGCGACCGCGATTTGCGAAGGACGCTAGGTATCCCCAGTAAAATGAATGGGTAGCGAGCTAAAACGAGGATGAACACAAGACCCGTGTGTCTCACGTTCTGAACGATGCACGGCTAAAAAAACATAAAGAAAACAAAAAAAAAAAACAACCTTTGGGTTTCCGCCAAGCCCACGCCGCGCAACCACATTGAATGCGCAATATCGAATGATTTAACATCTGGCAAGTGCACCATTTTATATATTAAGCTAATAAACCATTTGCTATCTTACCCAAGCATCAAGGAAAATACGAAATTGGTGTTCCACGCGCCACACGCGCACGCCTTTCCTGTGTAAAATATTCAGTAAATAGCAAAATGGCGTGGACGAACGCGTACAGAATGCCATTTATTTTGGGTTTTAGCTGGAAAAGTTACTGCTGAGGTCGCGCGACGGCGCGTAGGAACATAATCCCTTTTCTCCTTGAATATTTGATAAGACAGCAATAAATCTACGTAGTATCTTAACAAAACAAATAATTTGGAAAAAAAAAAATGAAAACAAACAACAATTTAGTGCCGCATTGGACAAGAATGAGTGCGCAAATGTACTAACTGAAAAATTTTCTTTTTTTGTATCGAGGCCTGAATTTGTGCACAGAAATAACAAGTGTATTTCATAAACGTTCAGTTACAAGCTGGCCTAATCTCTTCCTCCTCATTGTCCTCGGTGGCATACAACTACAATCGTTTCGTGGCACGCTGAATTCGCATTGCGCCTCACCGAGATACTAAAAAATGTGTTTGTCAACAGAATTATTATTATTGCGAAAATTGGCTACCCCATGGGCCTTGGCAAAATCGTTGTTGTCCAGTGAAAACTTTAACGCCTAAATTCCCTTTGACTCCGGCACGCGTCATCTCGTCTGAAGCCAGCGGGAGCAGGTAAGCGGACGCCTCTCAAACCAAAACACGAAGAAAAGCGCAGCAAAGATTAGAACCGTAAGAGTCGGCGGGAATTTGCCGCGCCTGCGCAGTGCGGGGCCTTGATGTACCACCGGCGCTATGAAGAAGAAGCGAACGCCCCCTGCTTGTAGGCTCACGCTAAACCCTCTCGATACTCTGGCCGCAAGTAACGACAGCCAGCTAAATGACCATCCGCTGGAACAAAATGGCGGCGACGTTCAAACCTGCGGTAATGCCACAAACCCTGCCGTCGCGCATCAGCCCTTTCAAGATAATCGCTGCGCCGCCTGAAGCTCTTATGGAGACCCTTTGCGAATGCGCTGCGTGCACAGCAGAACGCTCGCGCACAAGTCTTCCTGATTGGCTGCGCGAATCAGGCGCTCCCGAACGCGACCATCAAATCGAGATTTATTTTGTGTGGCAGAGAGGCGTGCGCCTTCGGCGAAGTTGGCCGATAGTGAGAACTCTTTTGATTACTAAGAACGGTGAAAACTGCCATGGCCTGCTCAAAGTGAAGCTCAATCCGGCTCGAGAACCAGATAACGTCGCAGTATTTTGCAGCGGCCACTCCAACGTCCAGAGCATTTATAATAGATGCGCAGTGGATTATTACGCTAAAAACACTGCGTACACAGCCGTGCAGTCCCGCGCGCGTGCGCGGAACGCAATGAAGAACTGGCATTGTGCGTACGCACTTGCAACGCTGGTAACGCTCGAGATCTCGGATTCTTGAGCCAGTTAAGATGACATTTACCTCGGCAATA
>JAZHYW010053894.1:0-10255 GCA_037355805.1 Ixodes ricinus
TGAGTAAACTTAGAGCGGTAAACCAGCGGCCAAAAATGGCACCCCCCGGTCGCCGCCATCTTGACCGTTTGCCACATTAGTGATCACGTGACTTCAAGATGGCTGCGCCCATAGGTGCGCCAGATCATATTGGCCAGATTACGGTAAGCAGGGCCGCGGTCCATAATTTACTTGTTGTCACTCTAGGGTAAATGTTCTGTACCTTGGCGTTCGAAAATCAACCCGCGTCCAGTTGCTCTATCAGTCTTGTCACGTGACACGACCCACCGGAGTGACTCGGATCCGTTCGAATAACATTGGAACGCAGCCCCAGAGGGCCCCTCTGCTTACCGTGATCTGGTCAATCTGATCTAGCCCACCTCTGGGCGCAGCCATCTTGACGTCACGTGATCACTAATGTGGCAAACAGGCAAGATGGCGCCAACCGGGGGGGTGCCATTTCCGCTGCAGGCCCTGGGTTGCGGTTTACCGCTCTAAGTGATACTCAAGCTCGTTGACTGCGTGGTGCACGTTAGGGGTCATGAAACGATTTTCCTACTTCTTCCTCCTTAGCTTTAATCCTCAACTCAAATGCGAATTGTGAAATCACGTGGTCGTGACATTCCTTCGGCACCGGTGCGATGACTCCTAGCTTCCACCGTGCTTTTTATG
Organism: Ixodes ricinus; assembly: GCA_037355805.1. Taxonomy (NCBI): domain Eukaryota; kingdom Metazoa; phylum Arthropoda; class Arachnida; order Ixodida; family Ixodidae; genus Ixodes; species Ixodes ricinus. The sequence continues at coordinate 652 of JAZHYW010053894.1, forward strand.
CACACCATAGAACTTGTCATTCCCCAGCGAAGATAAGTTCTGTCAGGGCACTCATTGGCCACGAACGCGAGTCCAAATATTCGTCGACGGATTGATTGTTGACGAGCGCATACGTCCGAGTGACGCAGTTCTCGTGTCCAATGCGTGAGCTGGGCTCTGCTGACGTCAGTTTGGCGCCGGTGACGCGCCTTTGGAACCGCGGATGTATCATAGTGAAAAGGCGGAGAGCTTTCGAAGGCAAGAAGGTACAAAATAGTCCGCTATATTTTCAAATGTTCGTACCGAAAAGCTGGCTTTTGACTTTCTAGCCTCTTTCTTTTGGCCAACTAAACGCTATGCGATTAGTAAAGTCCCAATTTAAAATCATTCATCCCATCCCAAAATTCGTTTCATGGGCCCTTTAAAGAGCCCCAAGCTACCGGTTGTACTGCACTGGCTAAATTTCTCATCTACAGCTGGGAGAGTCGTCGCCCGTTGAGGCTAACTTTACGCCGTTTAAGCAAACACACAACGCAATTACACGGCGTCTTCAGTGCCCGCTGGACGAGCATTTATAAAGCGCAGGAGTCGAAATACGATTAAAAGCAGGAAGCTGGAGCTTGAAGCTCAAAAAACAACTCCTATACTTCGTTTCACCTTATGTTGTACCGCATAGAAGGCTAGAAGCGCGAGCTCACAGCGCTGGCACCTGCCTTTATTGCACGAAAGCTTGTGCCGCCTAGATGTGCCCTAGTCTGTAGAAATAACGAGCTCGCGCTTGTATCATTTTCTGCGGTACATCATAAGGTGAAATAGAGTATAGCAGGTATCATATTTGAAGTTGGCACGTTTGGTGCGTACTTTGTTTGATTTTTAAAGCAGCGAATATAAGCGTGCTGGGCTGCGCATTCGAATCATAGGCCGGTTGCGAGCAACCAATCTAAACATGTATGCGCCAAAAACAATATGCTGGAAAAAAAAGAAACTGAAACGCGAAAAGTACAGAACGTCTAAAATAACTCGTAAGATATAGTACAATGGGTATTTTGAGTCCTAAACCGCCCACGACAAGTACGTGACTTTCGATTGTGCCGTGACTTACAACTAGATGGCTAAATGTTCGAAACTCCGTACTCCGTACAGCTCCGCGTCACGCGACGCCATCTAGAGGCGAAAAGTAAATGTAAAAAGGAAAGGCTATGTATGCATGGGTTGCACGTGACGTCATATCCTTCCTCCTTTCTGGTGGCCAAAACCGGCTGTTATACTTCGTTTCACCTTATGTGCGAGCGAAGGCAAAGCTGGAAGCGCGAGCACGAAAGCTCCGTGCCTTCAGGCTTTGCTCGAGCGCGCGAGCTGGGCAGAAACGCAAAAAGCGCTGGTCTCGCGCTTCTAGCTTTGGCTTCGCTCGCAGATAAAGTGAAACGAAGTATAATGAAGCTGTGCTCACTCATTTCCGCTCGCTCGCGACGCTCGTGTACTGCTCGTAGAATATGCACAGTAAAGGCTACGCTCGAGGAAGTTCGGCCACCAGAAAGGAGGACCAAATTACGTCAGTGCAACCTATGTATGGCCTCGGATCGGTCAGGCCATACATCGGACCGCAGCACTCAAACCGCATTTCCCCGCGTCTCCTCGGGGAGTGGGCTGTGGCAGGCACATAAAATGAGAGCGAAATCACGTCATTTTGACAATTTCGAAGGCAGATGTGTGATTTAAGCCTGGCAGTTACTGTTCTATGTCGTGTTCAATCAAAAGAAAAATCGTGCACAACCGCTTTATTATTGGGCGTTGCAATCAAAAACCAACGAAATATCAGTTCGGAAATATGATGTACAACCGTAAAATCTATCCACACCGGCAAAAAAATTTTTTTAGTCTGTGGTATGTTTTATCTATGGACCGGACTTTGAGCTGATCCATGACTATTTGTGGGTCTAAATTGTAAAATTAAAAATGTTTATCGTAACCAAGAAAAAACTGGTCCTATTGTAGTCGTTCCGTCGGCGAAAAACAAATCCGCACAAAATTCGGTGCCTGCCAAAGCTTTAAATGCAAAGATATAAAAGTGCAGTTGTTTACAGTAATGTATTTCGGGACGTTTATACTTCTCACTTAGGAAGGGACGAACGATACGTTCATCAATGTGCCACAGAAATTTTAATTCCGCGGTATGTATACGCTATTCGCCTCGCAGCGTTTTGTGCTAAAGGTGTTAAAGTAAGCAAAACAGCTAAGACACGGGACGGCTCTTTCTAAACTAAAACACTTTTATTGCCTCGATTTGTCAACAACGTAGTAAAGAAATCGCATTGGGTGTTAAACGTTTCTAAAGGTTCAGATACACCCACGATGATTCGACAAGCAGTACGGTGTGTGGAAAAGCCCTGCAGCTGTACAGTCGCCGGCCATACGAGCTTCCCCCAGCCGAACGCCAACCGGATCAGCGAAAATCCCGCACGGGGCGCGTCGAGCGTTACCGCGTTTTGGGAGCTGGGCTATTGGGACCAAACCATTCCGCTATCAAAGGGTCGGACGCATAGCTTCTATCGGGATTTCAGCCTTTAAAAATGTGAATCACAAAAACATGGCCGATTAGAATTGCCGTCTTCGGGTGTTGGCCCCAAGTGTTCGGAGTTGATGTTATAACTGCTGATAAACTGGAGCATGCTTTAGGCGTAGATAAAACAGCAGTGTTCGATCGATGCTTGCAAATGAAATAACCTTATGTTTGTTATGACATTAGGCATGACAACAATGATCCCTCGGCAAGCGAGAAGTGGCCGACCAGGAAGCCATCTGAAAAGTCATCGTGTAAAAAAATTACCCTTGGCGAAGCAACACGCTACTGAGCGAAGAACAATAGAGTCTCCTCGATAAAACTCGTTGATGAAAATTGCCTGAATCTTTATTCTGCTACGACAGAAATCTTTTTTTGTTGTTGTTATCTATAGCATATCCTTATAGATTAAATAAATTATTTCAAAATCGCTTGTCATTGTTTAGTCCAGGTTTAAGAAAGATTGTAAGAAAGCTTGTGCGTAGTATTACTCTTCGGGAACGAAAAATTAAGAATGACAAACCGGTTTTGCAAATAAAAAGATAGCATATAACACGTCAGAGATATTATGCTTTGAAGAATTTCGATAAGCCTTCTGCGTTTACCTACAACCGGAAGCGGGATTATAATCGGCCGTGCTTCAGATTCAAGTTCCAAAACCCGGAATGCTATTAAATTTCCTGCGTCGACCCCTTTGATAACGAAATGGTTTGGTCCCAATAGCCCGGCTCCCAGAACGCGGCAACGCTCGACGCGCCGCATGCGGGATTTTCTCTGCTCCGGTCGGCGTTCGGCCGGGGAGCTCATATGGCCGGCGACTGTACAAATTGCACAGCGAGAAACTCGGAGATCGACGAGTCCGCCGTTTTCTCGTCCGCGCTTCATGCATAAAACCGATCTAAAGAAATTTTAAAAAAATCTAAAAATGTATCATCAGATTTTTATTCCTTCTGGCGCAATAGACAATTCGGATGATGGTGGTGTCATGTCGATGGGGGTAGTCGCTGTCGGCGTAATCTAACAGAGAAATATACGCGAGGTGATGATTTATTCAAATAAAACACCGTCATAGAATTCACGAATAAAACGAAGTATAGATAACAAAGCGCTTGTCATGTCCAGTCTCCTACTTGGTCTTGTCTTTCTCGCTAACTGTTTTCAGACGTTTAAGTAACTAGGTTATGAACTTACATTGTCACAAAGCCATGGTGCTGAACTTTCGGAGTCTGCTGAAGAAGGCAAATGCGGCGAGCTAGATTGGACACGAGTGCTGCGTCAGCGTTTGGCTGAAACTCGTGTTCTTCTCACTAATTGGACATATGTCTCAGCCGAACGTCGAGACAGAGTGTTCAGCTGACGCCAAACATTCAGCGCTACGGCTCTGTCGTCTAGGAGGGATTGATCGAACAGCCCAATTGCCCTCTGCTGCCAGGCACGGTTTCTTCATCCAACCGAATCTTGTGAGGTGCCCGGATGTACGGCGCTGCATTCGATACGCAGCGTCAAGGTGCTATCTTTGCAAAATACATCGAAGTCGCAGGTATACCCAGGGACAAGAATATCCCGCTGGAAGATGCTGCTTTCCATACGGAAAGGAGCCCCCTACCGGGCACACCGAAGAATAATGCCTCCCAGTGTCCGTCACGTGCGTCCAGCCAGGCCGACCGCTGCCTGCTATCCGCGAGTCCGCTCCGGTCACGGCGAAGGTTAAGCAAACATGCAGGTTATTCCCTCGCAGCCCCCCACCAGTGCCGCCGAGGCACGTCGTCGGGCCCATCGCAATTACCCCCCCCCCCCCCCCCCTTTTCTGGATGGTGCAACCAATGTCCGAGCCATGCCTACCCTTTAATTACCGGGTTCGCCGCCGGGGGCGGCAGGGGAGCGGCGGCATGCGCACTCGATGCTTCTCGCACGAGGAAAGGGGGCGGCTCATCTTGTTCGGCTTCTCATGCGGCAGCGATCGCTGAAAGCTGCTCTTCAACGGCATAACGAGGCGGTGGTTGATCGTGCATTCTTTTTTCTTTTCTGTTGCTTTGCCTTTTGAGTCCATTTACTTCGAAGCAAGGTCACGGCGGTTAGAAGGAATGGGCTTTACTTTATTAGAGGGGCTGACGCGGTCGGCTTCTCTCCTGCCTCGCCACACGGGGAAGGAGCGCTGATGAAGCGATGCCTTCGGGCGAAAGATTTCCAGGTCGCGGGCTACTAAAGAAGACCGAGGAAGACGGCCTTGTCTTATGCAAACCAACGCGATCTCCACGTTAATTGCAAGATGGTAGGTTTGGTTGTGGCGGTTTGTTGTGGCCCTGGTCAACTTTTTCGGGTCCATCTGAGGTTTAGGATCGCGCACGTGATTCGCATATTTTGTTATATTTTTTTCGTTGGAAAGATGAAAAGATACGTAAACAAGGTATTCCCGGAGAGAATCGTAATCTAGTTTCACAAGGTGTTGTAATTTTTTCAGCTCGTTCATCAACACGGAAGGACGCCTGCAGTTACGGAAGCTGCAGTCAGTTTTGCTGCCACTGCGCTGCTAACTCGGTGAAAGCCAGGATTCTCTTGTGAAATGCCAGTCCATTACAGCGTTTGATTTTTTTATTTTTTCTATTGTTTCCTCAGCTATACGTTTTATGCATAATTTTGGCAACCCCCGCCCCCCTTTTTCAATCATAAGAAACGTGATTTGACTTACGGCCTGGCATGCGCTAGAATGTACAAACCGCATTAGATATCATCATGTCATGTGCACTTTGATTTCAAAGGCCTGGTGGTCATAGCTGTGTGTTTGGCTGTGTGCGCGACCTGCCGAGCATGTGTTGACGGCGAGCTTCCACAGTTCTTTTGCAACGTGCATTCCGCACCATCAAGAGTGCCGGTCTTAGCAGCCTATTGATGTGAGCTCGTTCGGAGCATGCGATCTAAACAGCACCCACAAATTTGGCGTCCAGTAAATACTCCCTATAAGTGGCGCACGATCTTTCCACAAGCCACGAGCCACCGGTGCGCGCGAGCACACGCAACGAAATTGACGTCAGAGTCCTCCACTCACGCTTAAGATGACTGTGAATAGACCTATAGACCTATTGCTGTCTTACCCAAGCATCAAGGAGAATGCAGGGATTGGTGTTCCACGCGCCGCACGTGCTGGCCTCAGCAGTAGTAACTTTTCCAAAGCAAAAACCTAAAACAAATGGCATCTTGCACGCGCGTTCGTCAATGCTTTCTTTTGGTTATTTACTTCGAATCTTTTATACAGGAAAGGCGTGCGCGTGTGGCGCGTGGAACACCAATCCCTGCATTCTCCTTGATGCTTGGGTAAGACAGCAAATGGTCTATGCTGCCCAAGCATCAAGGTGAATACAGGGATTGGTGTTCCACGCGCCGCACGTGCTGGCCTCAGCAGTAGTAACTTTTCAGTAACTTTTCCAAAGCAAATACCTAAAACAAATTGCATCTTGTACGCGCGTTCGTCAACGCTTTCATTTTGGTTATTTACTTCGAATCTTTTTATACAGGAAAGGCGTGCGCGTGTGGCGCGTGGAACACCAATCCCTGCATTCTCCTTGATGCTTGGGTAAGACAGCAAATGGTCAATACATCGGGCCAGTTGTTGTAACACCATTTAATGCTGAATAAGACGTCAGCAGCTCATCGCGATAAGAGTGTAAGAACTTTAACTGTGGTTTGGCATGTTGCTTTAGCCTTACTTCGGCTTCCTGCCATTACAAACACCATCTGTTGTTCACGTTGACGCACGTAATTAGAAATGGCTATACCCTATAGAGAATTTCAGCATGGCGTACGCGGCCCATTCGCGTTGTCATGGTCACCGACAAGACCGGGGTGCAGGGCATCTCTTTCAGGTGGCCAGCCCCAAGCACGCGCTCTCTGTCTTCCGTCGTGCTTATCTATGCTGCACGCTCAAGCTCCCGAGGCGCGAGAAGTGCTGCGGAAGGTGAAAACTCACGTTACAAGCGGAAAACTGGAAGCCTTTCCAGCCCTATTTTTATCCGATGAGTGCACGCGCCTGCAAGGATTCCTTATCCGCAGCATACGTTATACTAAAGGTCGCTTCTCACATGCTGGCGAAGCAGTGGTAGCGCTGCTCACGTCTCGTAGGCTACGAATCGTCTGCCATGAGCAACAGTTTTGGGTGAACGATCCCGTCAGCACGCGCTAAGTGCAAGGTCAGCGATGCTGGTAGCGCTCCGCTGCATGTGTGAACAGGCCTCTATTCTCCAATGTCACATCTTCAATTGTTCGCTAAACCAATTAATGACGATAATACTTCGTAGGTGATGCACCGCTAGAATAATCGCGGATTTTTTTATGCGTGAAAAAGTAATTGTGTTGTGTTCATGTTTAGACAGGGGAGAAGTTGGACCATGAACACGCCTCGTGTCTCTGCTGTGGATGAAAAATTTGCCCAGTGCACTACATCAGCTAGTCTGGGCCACGGTGTGGTCTAGGCTCTTCCACATCTATCGCGCAACCGTGATAAACAACTGGTCGCTCGTACGATGCTTATCCAGATGGAAACGAGCAAAGGTAGGGATTGAGCCTGCAGGATCCCTGGCATCTGCAGCGTGAGCTTTCACTTGACGTGCTCCGAACTGCGGGACGTGAACACACTTTACTACCGACCTCCTATAGTACTACGGTTTAGAGAATGCCATTTCATCGAAGCACGTTTTAGAGAATGGGCACGTTTTATCGAAGCACGGTTTAGAGAAAGCAGAGCCTCAGTTTAGAGAAACGCCGTTTATCGAAAAGGGGACGCTTTTTTAAAGAGAGGCTGTCCTACTTCTCGCGTGTATCACTGGTCCGCGTGTTAACCCATGCCCCCGCTGCGCTCCCGCCGCTTCGCGGCGGCAGTCTGCGGCGGCTCATTACAAAAATGTTAACTCACCTGATTTACCCGTAGACGCCGCTTCGCGGCGGCCGAATTCGCTAAAAGGAGGCTCATCGCCATTTTCTCTAAACTGGGTTCTCTATAAAGGCATTCGATAAACCGGGGTCGGTAAAACGGCGTTCGCTAAAACGAGCTTCTCTAAACCGCATGCCTCCGCCTCCTATATAGACACTCTCCAGTGCTTACAAAAACAGTCTCGCTATGCGATCTTCACAGCCCACCCCACATACGTGTTCGTTTCGGAAAGCGAGGAAAGCACGCGCCATATGCACGAACACCCAAGATGGCACCGGCCACACGCTCACGTATCCAGGGGGAGGGGGGCATGGCGCCCCCCCCCCTGAAATCTTCGATTTTGCTGGGACCTCCTCTCCTCTCCCCTCATACAGCATTTTGTCATTAGCGGCCCCCCCCCCCCCCCCGCAACAAAATCCTGGCTACGTGCCTGCCTATACGTAAGAGATGCAAGTGCATAAGTAATGTTGTGTGTGTTGTTGTTGTTGTTGTTGTTTTAATTAGGTATTTAAAAGGAACAATTCTAGTCTCCAAGTACAACACTAAAATGAGAACTGCTCCCCTTCAACACGAGCACGCCTAGGCACTGTTGTTCGGAGCCTTCCCACGCCATCATCCCCCTGCGTCAGAGAGGGCCTTCTTCTCTAAACGTCCACATCTCCGATGTGTTTATGCTACGGCGCAAGTTCGGCTCTGCTTGCTGCTGCATGTGGTCGAGCCCGCACATCTGTGTTCAATTAGATGCGTGCGCGATTCGTTTCCCCTCGGAGGTGACCCCTGGAAGGCGCTCTGAAGCCGCCATTGTGCTTGCTCCCAGATGGAAGGTTTTCGTCTGGGGCGATGAGCGGATGTTTACGCTGAGCGCAGAGCGTGCGGGGATCAGCTTACGTGAGCTACGCGGCGGCAAGTCGTAGAATGGAATCTGCGGGGCTGGCGTTCGTCTTCGTGGACTATAGATAGGTTGCACGCACCGACGTCATTTTAGTCTGCCATGCTGTCTGCCATGAGTGATGTATTTACCGTTGTAACCTCACGCAATCAAACTGGCATTCCGATGTCCAAGCGAGCGAAAGAGCCTGATGAATCACTGGGAGCTGAGAGAAGCTCGAGATGGAAAATAAAATCAAAGATTATTCAAATCATGATTAAAATCTGAACAGTTTTACTATGATGATTTAAGAATTTACATTAAAGACAATTCGGGAAAAGTTGTTATTTGGTGCATTTGTTTTTGTATTGAAATAAAAATAAATTAGAGTTATAGACGCTTTGCACACGCGCCAGATTGAGCCGCCATAGCCGACCTTCTCCCGTTTTACCCGAAATGCCGAGCCACCGAAGCGGGCGTTTATGAGCCCCCCCACAGGGACCTATGCTGGGGAGGGGAGGACACAGTAGCACCCAAAGTCGCAATAACCTGTCCTTGCTGTGGCAACGATGACGTGAAGCGAACGTAAAGAGGAAACAAAACTGAAGGTCGCTTACGGCGCCCATGCAACTGCTGCAAAGCGTCTATACCAGGCTGAACACGAGCAAAAGCATTGCTCCTCTGAGCAGATCGGTTTAGTAAGCTTTCTACCTTCCACTTCGTTCGGCAGTTACGTAACTTCCCATTGGGTCATTGCATGTCAAAGGAGACGAGGAAATTTTTTCATGTATGTGATATGTATGAAAAAATTTTTCAAATACATAACCCATTGAACCCTAAAAGATTTTTTTTGAAAAAATATTAATTTATTTCTGGTCATATTACGCTGTAAAATCAATTGAATTGCTCTTGTTAAATTTTCAAAGCCTCGTTTCGTGGCATTTTAATTAATTGACAAGATTTCCAGTTTATGCGGAAACGGCCCTTTGAGAGCCAGTAGAAGCAATGTTGGCATCGGTGCCCACAACGTCCGAAATAGCCAAAAGTTCAATCCACCTCATCTCTTCAACGCATCAAAAATATATATATATATAAAAGTTCTTTTTGTTGATGTTGAGAAAATATTTTCTTAAAGATAAGCTCTCCGACCATGCCTCAAGGCGCCCACCTTTTCAACGCACGCCGGCGTTCGCCAACGAGGCGTCAACGGTGTGAGACGCCGGCGCTAGGTCTTCGACTCTCTGCTCAAAACACCTTATTATGTTGAAGTGGA
>JAZHYW010053895.1:0-14249 GCA_037355805.1 Ixodes ricinus
CGGTTGTACTGCACTGGCTAAATTTCTCATCTACAGCTGGGAGAGTCGTCGCCCGTTGAGGCTAACTTTACGCCGTTTAAACAAACACACAACGCAATTACACGGCGTCTTCAGTGCCCGCTGGACGAGCATTTATAAAGCGCAGGAGTCGAAATACGATTAAAAGCAGGAAGCTGGAGCTTGAAGCTCAAAAAACAACTCCTATACTTCGTTTCACCTTATGTTGTACCGCATAGAAGGCTAGAAGCGCGAGCTCACAGCGCTGGCACCTGCCTTTATTGCACGAAAGCTTGTGCCGCCTAGATGTGCCCTAGTCTGTAGAAATAACGAGCTCGCGCTTGTATCATTTTCTGCGGTACATCATAAGGTGAAATAGGGTATAACAGGTATCATATTTGAAGTTGGCACGTTTGGTGCGTACTTTGTTTGATTTTTAAAGCAGCGAATATAAGCGTGCTGGGCTGCGCATTCGAATCATAGGCCGGTTGCGAGCAACCAATCTAAACATGTATGCGCCAAAAACAATATGCTGGAAAAAAAAAAAGAAACTGAAACGCGAAAAGTACAGAACGTCTAAAATAACTCGTAAGATATAGTACAATGGGTATTTTGGGACCTAAACCGCCCACGACAAGTACGTGACTTTCGATTGTGCCGTGACTTACAACTAGATGGCTAAATGTTCGAAACTCCGTACTCCGTACAGCTCCGCGTCACGCGACGCCATCTAGAGGCGAAAAGTAAATGTAAAAAGGAAAGGCTATGTATACATGGGTTGCACGTGACGTCATATCCTTCCTCCTTTCTGGTGGCCAAAACCGGCTGTTATACTTCGTTTCACCTTATGTGCGAGCGAAGGCAAAGCTGGAAGCGCGAGCACGAAAGCTCCGTGCCTTCAGGCTTTGCTCGAGCGCGCGAGCTGGGCAGAAACGCAAAAAGCGCTGCTCTCGCGCTTCTAGCTTTGGCTTCGCTCGCAGATAAAGTGAAACGAAGTATAATGAAGCTGTGCTCACTCATTTCCGCTCGCTCGCGACGCTCGTGTACTGCTCGTAGAATATGCATAGGAAAGGCTACGCTCGAGGAAGTTCGGCCACCAGAAAGGAGGACCAAATTACGTCAGTGCAACCTATGTATGGCCTCCGAGATCGGATCTCGGAGGCCATACATCGGACCGCAGCACTCAAACCGCATTTCCCCGCGTCTCCTCGGGGGAGTGGGCTGTGGCAGGCACATAAAATGAGAGCGAAATCACGTCATTTTGACAATTTCGAAGGCAGATGTGTGATTTAAGCCTACGGCAGTTACTGTTCTATGTCGTGTTCAATCAAAAGAAAAATCGTGACACAACCGCTTTATTATTGGGCGTTGCAATCAAAAACCAACGAAATATCAGTTCGGAAATATGATGTACAACCGTAAAATCTATCCACACCGGCAAAAAAAAATTTTTTTAGTCTGTGATATGTTTTATCTATGGACCGGACTTTGAGCTGATCCATGACTATTTGTGGGTCTAAATTGTAAAATTAAAAATGTTTATCGTAACCAAGAAAAAACTGGTCCTATTGTAGTCGTTTCTGTCGGCGAAAAACAAATCCGCACGAAATTTGGTGCCTGCCAAAGCTTTAAATGCAAAGATATAAAAGTACAGTTGTTTACAGTAATGTATTTCGGGACGTTTGTATGCGTCTCACTTAGGAAGGGACGAACGATACGTTCATCAATGCGCCACAGAAATTTTAATTCCGCGGGTATGTATACGCTATTCGCCTCGCAGCGTTTTGCGTGCTAAAGGTGTTAAAGTAAGCAAAACAGCTAATGACACGGGACGGCTCTTTCTAAACTAAAACACTTTTATTGCCTCGATTTGTCAACAACGTAGTAAAGAAATCGCATTGGAGTGTTAAACGTTTCTAAAGGTTCAGATACTACCCACGATGATTCGACAAGCAGTACGGTGTGTGGAAAAGCCCTGCAGCTGTAGTACAAATTGCACAGCGAGAAACTCGGAGATCGACGAGTCCGCCGTTTTCTCGTCCGCGCTTCATGCATAAAACCGATCTAAAGAAATTTAAAAAAATCTAAAAATGTATCATCAGATCTTTATTCCTTCTGGCGCAATAGACAATTCGGATGATGGTGGTGTTATGTCGATGGGAGTAGTCGCTGTCGGCGTACATCTAACAGAGAAATATACGCGAGGTGATGATTTATTCAAATAAAACACCGTCATAGAATTCACGAATAAAACGAAGTATAGATAACAAAGCGCTTGTCATGTCCAGTCTCCTACTTGGTCTTGTCTTTTTCGCTAACTGTTTTCAGACGTTTAAGTAACTAGGTTATGAACTTACATTGTCACAAAGCCATGGTGCTGAACTTTCGGAGTCTGCTGAAGAAGGCAAATGCGGCGAGCTAGGATTGGACACGAGTGCTGCGTCAGCGTTTGGCTGAAACTCGTGTTCTTCTCACTAATTGGACATATGTCTCAGCCGAACGTCGAGACAAGTGTTCAGCTGACGCCAAACATTCAGCGCTACGGCTCTGTCGTCTAGGAGGGATTGATCGAACAGCCCAATTGCCCTCTGCTACCAGGCGCGGTTTCTTCATCCAACCGAATCTTGTCAGGTGCCCGGATGTACGGCGCTGCATTCGATACGCAGCGTCAAGGTGCTATCTTTGCAAAATACATCGAAGTCGCAGGTATACCCAGGGACAAGAATACCCCGCTGGACGATGCTGCTTTCCATACGGAAAGGAGCCCCCTACCGGGCACACCGAAGAATAATGCCTCCCAGTGTCCGTCACGTGCGTCCAGCCAGGCCGACCGCTGCCTGCTATCCGCGAGTCCGCTCCGGTCACGGCGAAGGTTAAGTAAACATGCAGGTTATTCCCTCGCAGCCCCCACCAGTGCCGCCGAGGCACGTCGTCGGGCCCATCGCAATTACCCCCCCCCCCCTTTTCTGGATGGTGCAACCAATGTCCGAGCCATGCCTACCCTTTAATTACCGGGTTCGCCGCCGGGGGCGGCAGGGGAGCGGCGCATGCGCACTCGATGCTTCTCGCACGAGGAAAGGGGGCGGCGGCCATCTTGTTCGGCTTCTCATGCGGCAGCGATCGCTGAAAGCTGCTCTTCAACGGCATAACGAGGCGGTGGTTGATCGTGCATTCTTTTTTCTTTTCTATTGCTTTGCCTTTTGAGTCCATTTACTTCGAAGCAAGGTCACGGCGGTTAGAAGGAATGGGCTTTACTTTATTAGAGGGGCTGACGCGGTCGGCTTCTCTCCTGCCTCGCCACACGGGGAAGGAGCGCTGATGAAGCGATGCCTTCGGGCGAAAGATTTCCGGGTCGCGGGCTACTAAAGAAGACCGAGGAAGACGGCCTTGTCTTATGCAAACCAACGCGATCTCCACGTTAATTGCAAGATGGTGGGTTTGGTTGTGGCGGTTTGTTGTGGCCCTGTCAACTTTTCGGGTCCATCTGAGGTTTAGGATCGCGCACGTGATTCGCATATTTTGTTATATTTTTTTCGTTGGAAAGATGAAAAGATACGTAAACAAGGTATTCCCGGAGAGAATCGTAATCTAGTTTCACAAGGTGTTGTAATTTTTTCGAAGCTCGTTCATCAACACGGAAGGACGCCTGCAGTTACGGAAGCTGCAGTCAGTTTTGCTGCCACTGCGCTGCCAACTCGGTGAAAGCCAGGATTCTCTTGTGAAATGCCAGTCCATTACAGCGTTTGATTTTTTTATTTTTCTATTGTTTCCTCAGCTATACGTTTTATGCATAATTTTGGCAACCCCTGCCCCCCTTTTTCAATCATAAGAAACGTGATTTGACTTACGGCCTGGCATGCGCTAGAATGTACAAACCGCATTAGATATCATCATGTCATGTGCACTGATTTCAAAGGCCTAAGCGCTACAGCGTAACTCTACGGAATACTGCACTTGAACGAGCACTGGCTCAAGGAAAGCATTTTCGAAAGCGTGTTTGTGCTAGTGTCTCCCACAGTGCCTCGCAGGACTTTTGAAATACTTCATGCCATACAATACAATAAAATAAAATATTTACTTCACGTTCTTGTGCCTTTGCATAAATTTCATTTTTAAGTCCATACAATTCAATAAGGCTTCCTTAAAAAGCCAAGATTGCGATGTTCTAAGCGTGAGACGATTATATTCTCTAGGAATTGAGAGTAATGAAGATTTTATAACATTTAATTTGAGTCTTAAAACGAGATCAAATTGGTTGTATATACGTTTACGCAGCGAGAAGTTTGCCTCTCTATTCGCTCCACCTTACGTGAGCTGCAACTTGCGTGGCGGCGCTTGCGTAAAAATATCCTAGGAATGAAAGTAAAAAATTACTTTCGGTCTTTTGCAAAACAACAGGTCCTGCAGCATTTCCCATACTAAAAATATGAGCATCATTTGGGAAATGCTCACCTCTAACATTATGTAAAGTATGTCATGACGATGGTAAAGAAGAGGTTAGCATTTTTTTTTTAAACTGGAGCACTTAAGAAGTGTTTTAAAGACGGTAGATATACCTAGTGAACCTCTTGCCAGACAAAACAGGACGATTGGACAACAATAACATGATTCTTGCATCACGATCGGAAACAGCAGTTTTATTTGTGCATCGTGTGGTTGATACAATGCCCGTCCTTATTGATAACAGCGGGACTGTGAGCTGATTTCATTACTGTAATTATAAAACCGCAAGCTATGTTATTGTTGTTGTTGTTGTTGATATTTTTGTTTATTTTTATTATGATGTGTTTACTGGGGTTGTTTAGCACCCAAGAGTAAATCCAGACCGTCAAAAACTAAAAAAAAAACACACACCCAAGATTCTAGACATTTTTCGCATAATCACATACCGGCGCGCATGCTGACGTACCCTCGATCTGGTGCATTTTGTAATTGCCCGCTGACACAGGGTATGCAACCGCCAAGGGTATAGAAAAAAAGGCTTAGAAACAGACGTTGTGCGTGAGTTAGTTTCAAGTGCTTCTTTTTACTGCTTCTTTTTACCGCGTTACAATTTCTGAAAATCTACGGTAGTCGGGCTATCACTGCATAGTCGTCGGGTGCACAAATTATTTTAATAAACATAATAACAGTCGCGGAAAGTGTGCCCCAAGAAGCTACAGCGCGATTGCGACTGCAATGTTATTGAGCCTCACATGTTCCCCAAGGACTTTTATTTATGAATTTAGTCGATGGTGAGCGTTAATCGTCACGGTTGTGATCACGACTACTTCCTGGAAGGCTAGATGACCGATTCCAACCCGCTGCAGGTGCTCCGAATAGGTTATCACTGCAAGATATGTTATTGCTCCATGGCATGTGAAGTGAATGAAAACCTCTACGTGCCACCACCCAAAGTGGAGCTATCAAATGCCGAGAGCTTACCTGCATAGACTACATTAAACTGCTCATTTACCTTAGTTGTGGAAACTCAATCAAAACACCCCACCGTCCTCGTCCTCGTTCTTTCGAGGAGGCAAGGTGGTAGCCTGTCATTAGCCAGCTCAATTTAACCACGGCCAAGTTCCCGCCAAGTTATTGTAGCCCACCATAGCCGTGTCTTACCAAGCTCCCCTATACCCACACAGTTGCCTACCCAGATAGCTGTGCTGCTAGAACCAGCCGGTATTTCAAGTTTTAATCAGCTAGACGGCGTCGTCGGCGCCGCAATTCTCAAGATGGCGGCGCCCTTAAAAAAAGGGTCTATAGCATTGGTGCTGAAACGTACCCTATAATGATAAATAAAATTTATAAAATAGATTAAGTTTATATATATATATATATATATATATATATAATTTATGTAGAGCGTGAATGTATATAGCCTTCCCGCGTCTTTTTGCCGTGTAGCTATCTCGAACCGCAGTGGCACCTCACATGTCCGCCAGCTATCCCACTTCTCTCTGGGATAAGATCGATGTAAGATTAATAAGACAGCCTGAATTTGGTGTGCCTTATGGCTGCACTCCATGGAGCGAATTATGCGACGAATAACTGACGAACGTCACCCGACGGCACGTTCGCTTCGAGCGCGACGTGCTGATGCCACGCGCAGAGCAAAAGCCGCCGGGCAAAATTCCTCGATTTTTCGCAGAACATTTTCCCGATGGAGTCCAGCCTTTAGACGAGGCTAGAGTCACTATATGAGCTACGCTTAGAGTGTCGGCACTCTGTTCCGCTATATTGTTGTGCGCACCGCCATTTTGGTGCTTGTGCAGAGCAGACGCAACTGCCGATCGCCATGATTCAAATGTGCGACTTCCTCAGCATTAGATTGAGTGTTAGGAAGCTCGCGTATTAGTGCTCCGCTCTGTCGCGAACTGTTTAAAGATTTGTGGAGGACGGAAAAGAGTTTCTTGTGATTTCAGATAAATCTTCAGATAACTGGCAGCCATGATTTTAAGCCACAATATGGCCAAGTGTTGTAACTCCGAAGCGCAGCTTATTTGAAGTGGCACTAGCCGAAACGTCTTGTCTCTCCGCTGCAAAAGGGGGACGGGCGGTCTGGTCAGTGCAGAACGCTACGATGCTTACACGAATAGCTGCCAGTGCAAGTCTCATTTCTATCTAAAAAAATGGCAGGATGCTGAATTTTATATAACCGAACTTAATATGGGAATAAGTTACTCACTTCATCTAATGAACATTTAATTAAATTTAATGATAATTAGATTTCATAACGCCCCTAGTGCTTAGAGGAATTCCTGCCAGTGCAAGTCCCATCCATATCGGAAAACCGGCAGGAGATAGATTTGAAGTAACCTAAACTGAACTCATAACTTCCAAGTTTGCAAAGCGAGTTTTCGCTCGGCACGATGTCAACCACTCATTCACCATCCCACATTTTCTTGAGGATAAATTTGTCATTTAACTATAAGGGAGTATTCCCTGGCGGTCATAGCTGTGTGTTTGGCTGTGTGCGCGACTGCTGAGCACGTGTTGACGGCGAGCTTCGCCAGTCCTTTTGCAACATGGATTCCACAACATCAAGACTGCAGGTCTTAGCAGTCTATTAATGTGAGGTCGTTCTGAGCATGCGCTCTAAACAGCGCACTGAAATATGGCGTCCAGTGAATAGACCTATTGCTGTATTCACTGATCTCTATTTTAGTAGGCTGGATCGCGGATCGGGAGCCCGTCGGTGTCGCCACCGGCGGCCATTGCTTGACACCAGGCAATACATGCAAGTCTATGGGAGAAACGCAAAAAAGTAAGAATATTGAAGCATGTACGCTGTGCTCGGAGGCGAGTATTTTATGGTGTGCTGCGATCTTTATGTCGGGTGTTTGGAGATCGAATCGGTATTTGTCAAACGTTCGAACGCCGATTAAAAAAATCAAACGTACCGGAGCACCTACGGCTGAGCTGGCGAGCTTGCTCTCGTAGTGGAGTAAACAAAGGAACTTGCCGTCAATGAGACTGTCCTCGGGGAAGCCCGTAAGTTGATGAATGACAAAGAAGTTCCATTTCGACAGCGGCTTTCCGGGAGTGAGCGAATTCCGCGTAGCAAAGCCTTCGAGCTTGTCGTCTGCTAAACCCAACTCAACGAAACCGCCACCGACTCCGCGGTAACTCTAGGTAACTCTCGCTTCATTGAGCTGCATTACAGCGGAGTCACTCTCGACCACAAAATATTTATTTATAAGAACTGCGAGGGCTGTCAGTTTTAATGTTTGTACGCAAGCTATTTGACGGGCTTATCGAAAAGCATCCAAAAAGTTTCAGTGCCGACAACAGCTTAGAAACGGGGGAAACGGCACTTTTTCTCGTTCTTCCCATAGACTCCCATGCATTGGCTGGTGTCAATCAATGGCCGCCGGTGGCGACACTCGGCCCCAGCTGCCGAGGCCGCGGTCCGCGATCCAGCCTACTACAATAGAGATCAGTGGCTGTATTACCCAAGCATCAAGGAGACAGGGATTGGTGTTTCACGGCGCCGCACGTGCTGGCCTCAGCAGGTAGTAACTTTTCCAAAGCAAATACCTGAAACAAATTGTATCTTGCACGCGCGTTCGTCAACGCTTTATTTTGGTTATTTACTTCGAATCTTTTATACGGGGAAGGCGTGTGCGTGTGGCGCGTGGAACACCAATCCCTGCATTCTCCTTGATGCTTGGGTAATATAGCAAATGGTCTATACCCCTATAGAGAATTTCAGCATGGCGTACGCGGCCCATTGCGTTGTCATGGTCACCGACAAGACCAGGGGTGCGGGGCATCTCTTTCAGGTGGCCAGCCTCAAGCACGCGCTCTCTGTCTTCCGTCGTGCTTCATCTATGCGTGCACGCTCCAAGCTCCCGAGGCGCGAAGTGCTACGGAAGGTAGAAAACTCACGTTACAAGCGGAAAACTGGAAGCCTTTCCAGCCCTTTTTTTTATCCGATTAGTGCACGCGCCTGCAAGGATTTCCTTATCCGCAGCATACGTTATACTAAAGGTCGCTTCTCACATGCAGCGAAGCACTGATGTAGCGCTGCTCACGTCTCGTAGGCTACGAATCGTCTGCCATGAGCAACAGTTTTGGGTGAACGATCCCGTCAGCACGCGCTAAGTGCAAGGTCAGCGATGCTGGTAGCGCTCCGCTGCATGTGTGAACAGGCCTTTATTCTCCAATGTCACATCTTCAATTGTTCGCTAAACCAATTAATGACGATAATACTTCGTAGGTGATGCACCGCTAGAATAATCGCGGATTTTTTTATGCGTGAAAAAGTAATTGTGTTGTGTTCATGTTTAGACAGGGGAGAAGTTGGACCATGAAGCACGCCTCGTGTCTCTGCTGTGGATGAAAAATTTGCCCAGTGCACTACATCAGCTAGTCTGGGCCACGGTGTGGTCTGGGCTCTTCCACATCTATCGCGCAACCGTGATAAACAACTGGTCGCTCGTACGATGCTTATCCAGATGGAAACGAGCAAAGGTAGGGATTGAGCCTGCAGGATCCCTGGCATCTGCAGCGTGAGCTTTCACTTGACGTGCTCCGAACTGCGGGACGTGAACACACTTTACTACCGACCTCCTATAGTACTACGGTTTAGAGAATGCCATTTCATCGAAGCACGTTTTGAGAGAATGGGCACGTTTTATCGAAGCACGGTTTAGAGAAAGCAGAGCCTCAGTTTAGAGAAACGCCGTTTATCGAAAAGGGGACGCTTTTTTAAAGAAGGCTTTCCTACTTCTCGCGTGCATCACTGGTCCGCGTGTTAACCCATGCCCCCGCTGCGCTACCGCCGCTTCGCGGCGGCAGTCTGCGGCGGCTCATTACAAAAATGTTAACTCACCTGATTTACCCGTACACGCCGCTTCGCGGCGGCCAAAGTCGCTAAAAGGAGGCTCGTCGCGATTTTCTCTAAACTGGGTTCTCTATAAAGGCATTCGATAAACCGGGGTCGGTAAAACAGCGTTCGCTAAAACGAGCTTCTCTAAACCGCATGCCTCCGCCTCCTATATAGACCTCTCCAGTGCTTACAAAAACAGTCTAGCTTGCGATCTTCACAGCCCACCCCACATACGTGTTCGTTTCGGAAAGCGAGGAAAGCACGCGCCATATGCACGAACACCCAAGATGGCACCGGCCACACGCTCACGTATCCAGGGGGGAGGGGGGCATGGAGCCCCAGCCCCCCCCCCGAAATCTTCGATTTTGCTGGGACCTCCTCTCCCCTCTCCCCCTCATTCAGCATTTTGTCATGAGCGGGCCCCCCCCCCCCCCCCGCAACAAAATCCTGGCTACGTGCCTGCCTATACGTAAGAGATGCAAGTGCATAAGTAAGTTGTTGTGTTGTTGTTGTTGTTGTTGTTGTTTTAATTAGGTATTTAAAAGGAACAATTCTAGTCTCAAGTACAACACTAAAATGAGACTGCTCCCCTTCAACACGAGCACGCCTAGGCACTGTTGTTCGGAGCCTTCCCACGCCATCATCCCCCTGCGTCAGAGAGGGCCTTCTTCTCTAAACGTCCACATCTCCGATGTGTTTATGCTACGGCGCAAGTTCGGCTCTGCTTGCTGCTGCATGTGGTCGAGCCCGCACATCTGTGTTCAATTAGATGCGTGCGCGATTCGTTTCCCCTCGGAGGTGACCCCTGGGGCGCTCTAACCGCCATTCGCAACTTTCACGACCTATAGGGGGCGCGCTGGCGCTTAACAAAATGGCTGTCATCTGGATGATCGTCGTAGAACAGCAGTACGAGGCGGGGTCTGCGACGCGTAAGTCATTCTCTAGTTTTGCTTTCTACGAGCAATATTAGAGCCTTACTTTATTTTTTCACGTCAGAAGGTGTAGGGAGAGCACCTTTATTGTGAAGCCGATCATCCAGGAGCTAGGGAACGTGATTCTCACACCGCGGTACCACCATCGCTGGAAAGTTGCGAATTGTGCTTGCTCCAGATGGAAGGTTTTCGTCTGGGGCGTGAGGAGGATGTTTACGCTAGCGCAGAGCGTACGGGGATCAGCTTACGTGAGCTACGCGGCGACAAGCGAGGAATGGAATCTGCGGGGCATGGCGTTCGTCTTCGTGGACTATAGATAGGTTGCACGCACCGACGTCATTTTGTCTGCCATGCTGTCTGCCATGAGTGATGTATTTACCGTTGTAATTTCACGCAATCAAACTGGCATTCCGATATCCAAGCGAGCGAAAGAGCCGATGAATTCTGGAGCTGAGAGAAGCCGGATGGAAAATAAAAATCAAGATTATTCAAATCATGATTAAAATCTGAACAGTTTTACTATGATGATTTAAATTTACATTAAAGACAATTCGGGAAAAGTTGTTATTTAGGTGCATTTGTTTTGTATTGAAATAAAAATAAATTAGAGTTATAGACGCTTTGCACACGCGCCAGATTGAGCCGCCATAGCCGACCTTCTCCTGTTTTACCGAAATGCCGAGCCACTGAAGCGGGCGTTTATGAGCCTCCACAGGGACCTATGCTGGGGAGGAGGACACAGTAGCACCCAAAGTCGCAATAACCTGTCCTGCTGTGGCAACGATGACGTGAAGCGAACGTAATAGAGGAAACAAAAACTGAAGGTCGCTTATGGCGGCGCCCATGCACAGCTGCTGCAAAGCGTCTATACCAGGCTGAACACGAGCAAAAAGCATTGCTCCTCTGAGCAGATCGGTTTAGTAAGCTTTCTACCTTCCACTTCGTTCGGCAGTTACGTAACTTCCCATTGGGTCATTGCATGTCAAAGGAGACGAGGAAATTTTTTCATGTATGTGATATGTATGAAAAATAATTTTAAATACATAACCCATTGAACCGTAAAAAAGATTTTTTTGTGAAAAAAATATTAATTTATTTCTGGTCATATTACGCTGTAAATTCTTGGAATTTGCATCAAACCCATGTAGTTAAGAAAAACATTGTTAGAAAAAAACGGTTCCGTATCACACAAATTTAGGTGGGCGCCTTATTACTTAATAATATGCTATATCTTACAATAAAACACAAAACATTGAACGACGCCATTTTGATGATCATGTAAACTTTTATTTGAATATGGAAATGATGAGTCAATATAGGCAGCTCCAAAAAGAAGATACTTTATGAAATTTATTTTATTAGTCAACTTAAAGTGGGGTGTTAGCTACAATACTTTTTTTTCTCGTTTGTTCTCATCAAAACTAATAATTGAATTGCTCTTGTTAAATTTTCAAAGCCTCGTTTCGTGGCATTTTAATTAATTGACAAGATTTCCAGTTTATGCGGAAACGGCCCTTTTGAGAGCCAGTAGAAGCAATGTTGGCATCGGTGCCCACAACGTTCGAAATAGCCAAAAGTTCAATCCACCTCATCTCTTCAACGCATCAAAATATATATAAATATATATATATAAAAGTTCTTTTTGTTGATGTTGAGAAAATATTTTCTTAAACATTAAGCCTCTCCGACCATGCCTCAAGGCGCTCCACCTTTTCAACGCACGCCGGCGTTCGCCAACGAGGCGTCAACGGTGTGAGACGCCGCCGCTAGGTCTTCGACTCTCTGCTGAAACACGCCTTATTATGTTGAAGTGGACTTCATCCCGATATTAACGCATCCGTATCCACTCTACCTTTGGTAATGATACTGGTGTCTTAATTTCACTCTACTTCTGCCCAGGTAACGTCCGACGAGCGCAGGCCTTCGTGGTCTGCTTCCCGAATTTGGGAATGCATACTGCGCGTCGGCCTCGCCTGTCGTATGTCCAGATTGTGAAAACCATTCAGACCGGATAGCCTCTTCACCGATGCAAAATGATATCCGTAATGTCGCTTCCCGTAACCATACAAGGCTTTGAAAATGTAATACAAGAAATTCAATTATTGATCTTAAGAGAACAAAGTAAAGACATTATTGTAGCTAACACCCAAATCCAAATTGACCAGGAAAAAAAAAAAAGAAAAAAGAAAAGAAATCTCATAAAGTCTCTTCGTTTTGGAGCTCTTATTTGGCCTCAAAATGGCGTCTTTCAATGCGTGTATTTTAGTGTAAGATGTGGCATAGTATTAAGTAACTAAACGCCCACCTAAATTTGTGTAATACGCAGCCGCTTTTTTTTCACAATGTTTTTTCTTACTTATAATGTTTTGTGCAAATTCCAAGAATTTACAGCGTGATACCAAATTTTTAAAAATTGGATTTCAAGGGTTCCTTTATCTGAATTATTTTTTTCATACATATCGCCAGACATGAAAAAGTTGCCGCGTCTCCTTGGGCATGGAAAGGCCGTATGACGTGGCAGCTTCGTCTGCTTCTTTTGCAGGGGGTTTCGGTGACGTCAGAAAGACGCCGAGCTCTGATTGGCTCTAGTTGAAGAAGAGCGGAGGCATGCGGTTTAGAGAAGCTCGTTTTTAGCGAACGCCGTTTTGCCGATCCCGGTTTATCGAACGCCTTTATATATAAAGAGCCCAGTTTTAGAGAAAATGGCGATGAGCCCTTCTTTTAGCGTATTCGGCCGCCGCGAAGCGCCGTGTTGCGATAAATCAGGTGAGTTAACAATTTTGTAATGAGCCGCCGCCAGACTGCCGCCGCGAAGCGGCTGGAGGGGCAGCGGGGGTCGTAACCCGGCGTTTACGCGGACCAGTGATGTACGCGCGAAGTAGAAGCCTCTTTTATTAAAAAAGCGTCCCCTCTTCGATAAACGGCGTTTCTCTAAACTGAGGCTCTGCTTTCTCTAAACCGTGCTTCGATAAAACGTGCCATTCTCTAAAACGTGCTTCGATGAAATGGCATTCTCTAAACCGTAGTAAACCCGAAGAATAGTGGGTAGACCTCAAAGCAATTGGCTGCCTTGAGTACTACGCACTTTCCTAATCCAAACCAGTCAGAGCTCGGCGTCTTTGTGACGTCACCACAAACCCGCAAAGAAGGAGTGTGCTGATGTTTCAGAAGGTAATACATGCATATGCCTGAACGTGGGGTAGGACCACCATAGTCTTGTAGTGTTATATCGCAGCGAGCGAAGGCACCTCAAATGTGTCGTCGAGGCGGGTGACGAAGACGTATACTTGGGAGAGTATATGACAGACGTGCGTGACTGAAATTTGCGCGAATTAATGGGTGCTAACTTCAGTGTAATACTCTTCTAACAGCCAGGACGACATATTGCCCGTATGAATTATGGACTTTTTCAGCACTGACAAAAACAAAAACAAAACTACTGAGAATAATTTCAAACGATGACGTAAAAAAAGTCGCGGCTGCAACGTTTATGTGAATTGTTTCTTAAACACTATTTCTAACCAATTTACTGAACGTGAAGGATTGCTACTTTGAAAACGAAATATAATCAGAGCCTAGGAGTCACCCAATTTTGAATTATAAAAATCGGTCTCATTACTTTTTTAATTACCCCTCGTGAAAAGTCAAACCAATCAATATGTGTCGTTCGTGTCTAGACCGCATGAGGTCGGTCTCCCTCATGAGGTAAGGCGACACTGGTTTGCTTTTAAATGAGAAATTTAGTCATGCCCTACGACTGCTAGCGTGAACCGCCGAGACTTTAACTACCAGGAAAAAGGGGTGAAAATAAAAATGAAGCAAGAGCACTGTTGAAGAAAGAGCACAATGTTGTGAAACGGTCCGTCGCCAAGCCAACAAAGAAAAGCTACGTGACGTATCCTACGTGCACTCTTTTTTGCTCTTTTTGTCCACTGCTTTTGTGAAACTGTAATATGCCATTGATACGCACATACGATTATAAATTTTACAAATGTGGCATCAAC
>JAZHYW010053898.1:0-11088 GCA_037355805.1 Ixodes ricinus
TGAAGCTCGACCTTGCCAAGGCCTTTCACCATATTACGCTTCATCCATCCTCCCGTAACTTGACCACTTTTAGAGGAGGCCGCCGTTAGTGCCGTTTTGCCGAAT
This sequence comes from Ixodes ricinus, assembly GCA_037355805.1. Taxonomy (NCBI): domain Eukaryota; kingdom Metazoa; phylum Arthropoda; class Arachnida; order Ixodida; family Ixodidae; genus Ixodes; species Ixodes ricinus. The sequence continues at coordinate 106 of JAZHYW010053898.1, forward strand.
GCCCTTCGTGATACTCCTGGCGCCGTTTTACATGCAGCTCTTGGCAACAGCCATTTCAAGGAAATGCGCGCGCGTGGACTCTGAGCTTGGTCTCACATAGACAACCTCTTGTGCGCCCATCCCAACCCAGACAAGTTGCGTCTATGGTGCGCCTCCTCGTGGAGGACTTGGTGCGGTCGGGATTTCGCTTAAACCTAGGCGACGCAAGCAGAGCCCACGCGACGCATGGGTTTCTTGGGTTCAGGCTCGACACAGCCGATGACACCCTTTCGCACACGCCAGAACGGCTCCGAGCCATTCCTCGTGTCCATAGCTCGGTGGAGCGCCCGCCTCCCCTCAAGGCGATTCAGGGGGCGGCGGACTACTTGGCATCTTACTTTTCTCTTTATGCCTCTGGGGTTTTTCTCCGTCTTCCCCTGTTTGACAAAGTTTCAGACTAAATTTTTATTTCACTCAACTGGCTTCCGTTTCTTCTGCGTGTTTGGCCGACTTTGCCGCACTGCCAACCGCTCCCCCTTCCCCCGCTACCTAACACCGCATGGGCAGATGCCTCCGGAGTCGATTACAGCATGGATGTTGTGGATTGTGCGCACGCAATCATCGCACCTCTGCCGAAACCAATATACCTCCGGGAAGGACTCGCCGTGTTGTGGTGCGCGCGTATTGCCGAGAAAGGGACTCTGGCTTCTACACACGGATAATAGAGCTTTGGCTCTCGCGCTGCGTCGCAGTCATGGACTAGCTTTGCCTTGGGCCATTGCCATTGCCTTTGTTTATTTAATCACATTTACTGAAAAACCTCAGGAAACTCTTCGGACATTTTATCGATCTTTCCGCCCCCATCAGCACGAGAAGGAAAAGATGTCTCGCGCCGAGAGCGCGAGGACTCGATGGTCCGCCGGATCGCCATCGCGCGTCAAGCGCGCAACGACGGATCGGCGGGACACATGACCGACGGTACCCACTATTATTGACATATCTTTATTAAGAAAATTTACATTACCTTTGACTTTCACCAACTAGCCCAGCCCTCAATTTTATTACTTTATTCCACTTAGCAGTAATTTACTAGAGGATGGCTATAGCTCTGCTCCTTCCTTCAATGTGGGCAAAGAATCGTCTGCATGTATTAGGTTTAAATAAACGATAGCGACCAGAAGGTGCGAATGGTTCTTTCAGCATTCAGTGGGAACTTTCTTAGGGTTGTTTACAAACGCTGCCGAAGAACAAAAGTAGGGTTGTTTATTTTTATTTTTATTATATAGAATGCGATGATCCCCGAGTAGCGGAAGTAACATGTATGCTTGGGTATCAAACCCTATAATGTAAGTAGATGTAGTGAACAAGCGTTGGAGATGGAAACGTGTGCAACTTTTGACCAATTAGAAGTATTAATAATTAAAAAGCGCGACAAGACGACGGACAGAGAAGAAGACACAGACACAGTATTAAGACGTTTCTAAGTTCCTTGAATTTCACGTAGTTGGATATCTGGGACTACCTTAAACCATTTTGTTATAAAACGGCAGTCTATAATGTCACTTAAACGAATTATTGTAAAAACCGAAATAAACCGGTTTTTAGGAACGTGTAACCGGTAACCGAAACCGTAAAAATTAAAACCGTAAAAAACCGAAACGAAACCGTTATCAACAGGAAGCGCTAACCATAACCGTAACCGAAACGTTATATTTTTCGGTTTGAGTCCCTGCTATATATATGGGGGAAAAAGTTTTATGAATGCGGTTTTCACTGCGTGTTTATATGGCTTGGCGGGCATTAGATGGGAATATAACCATCACTATTATCAGACTAATTAACTAAAATCCGTTAATTAACTTTTTAATTACTGTAATTATGATATATGTTTATATTACGAACTTTGAGGCAGTCATATGCCAAGAGTCTCCATTTTGTAAAATTCGCGTAACCAGCTTATGTACCGCGATATTCGTCCACGAATTTGCACTTTTATCCGGCTAATGTAGCAAAGTTCGGCTGTAGTGGCCACTTTCGTGGATTTGCCGAATGGAGTGGATAAAAAGTCGGATTAAGTAAAAAAATTCGAGGGCAGATATTTTGGAACACAGGCACATTACGCGAATTCGACAAAATGGAACAGTCTTGTCATATGACTGCCTCAAAGTTTGTAGTATAAACATATATCCTAATTACAGTAATTAGAAAGTTAATTAACGGATTTTGGTTACTTAGTTTGATAATAGTGATGGTTATATTCCCATCTAATGTCCGCCAAGTCATATAAACACGCAGTGAAAACCACATTCATAAAACTTTTAGCCCCTTTATTCTAAAATTTGGTGCAGTTAAAAAAAACACCCTGTATAATGATCGTGCAGCCATCTTTGCTTTGTGAGCTGAATAGTTGTTCGCAAGTCTCGAACGGACGGAGAGAACTTTCGTTTTTTCAGTGTGGAGCAGCTGTATTAGAGCGTATCTTGGTTTCTGCGCGCAGGCTCAAAACTGCCAGGAATCCTCGAACAGAATTCAACGTCCTCGTTGAAAAGAAAAAAGTGTTGTAAGTTATTCCTTAAAAGAGTGGCATGAAACTCGCGCACAATTCTAACACACAAAAAAAAGAAGAAGAACGGGAATACATAAATAAACCAGATTTAAAACGCGAATTCTACACGGGCTCGCGTATAATGATCACTCGGGAAAAAAAGTTTCTGCGCGATTCTTTTGATGTATTTGACTTACGTCAGACATTCTATGTATCTGCAATTTAAAAATACTGGAGCGACGACTTTTTACCTAGGCACTTGGGAGAGTACATATATTATCGCTGTAATCTACGCGAAAAACTCGGCGAATGTCGAAATTAATAAAATGTTTGGACCTCAAAAAAAATATATATATATATATATATCGTCTGCGCTTTGGCACTGAACCTGACGGTTCATCGTACTCAGTGCTACAGCGTAAGCCTGTCTTTCATTTTTTTAGGTCTAAACATATCATAAGTTTTGTAATTCATCGAGTCCCCCAGTAGACCGCAGCGACTGGCCATCCCAGGTGCTTTGCGGGAAAAAGCGACGTTCCAGGTTTCTCGAAGCGTGATGACCGTGCACCCGCGTACTCCTAAACTGCGCGATCTCGGTTGCGCGGTCGAGAGAAGCGGTCAACTCGGGCCAGATGCTCCACGAAGCGCACGTCGTCAACAGTGTGGCAAGGACGCCCGTGTTACACGTTGATCAACAAACAAGTGTGCGGGATTTCATTGATTCGAATGAGGGTGAACAACCGCCGAGAGTGCAACGTACTTAGCCCCGATCCCCTTCAACGGTGGACAGCTGGTGTCACTTCGAAGTCACCGCGGCAGGGACAGATGGACTCTCACGGGGCCTTAATTGACTTTTTCTTACCGAACAGCTGCGACAAAACCAAACGCAATAAACATCCGCAAAAAAAAAGAAGAAGACGAAATACACTCGCACTGTTACCTAAAATAGCGTCGCTGAAGGGAGCGTTTGCAAAACATCGACTTGTTTTTTACGACATCGTAATAAGCGTGATCGCATTTAGTTGCGCGGAGGTGGACGCGGTATGTTCGGTCATTTGTGGTGGCGTGTGCTTGCTTCGTCTGAATCTGTATACACTGACACCAGCGTGTTTTGATTGAATTATCTGCGCCGCGTTTGGTGATGTTAAAATGTTAATGTTACTGACGACGTTGGAGCAAGCACTCTGGAAAACCAAAAGTTAAGAAAAACAACAACAACAAGGAACGGTGCGGCCGGTTTTGTTTGAGCAGCAAAGAACGGTTTCTCGGGAACGGCAATTTTCTGTTAGGATTGATTGAAATGCCGTAGACACTAACTGTAAGTGAGCAATTCGGATGGTGTACACCGTTTCACGAAAGGATTTCTGGTAGCAGTGATTGTGTTGCGTGAGGGCAGCGCTGTGGGCGTTACCGAAAAAAAGTAACGAAATACGTTTCTCGTTACTTGCAAATAAAAGGAACGCGTTAGCGTCCACGTTACTTCGAAATAAAAGGAACACTTTATTGTTACTGTTACAAATAAAAAGTAACACACGTTACTTTTTGCGTTACTTTTTAGTTATGAATTAACACGTTTTACACTGTTGACGCTACACGTGTGTGTTTAGACAGGGAGAATTTAGTCAGCCCCCAATGGGCGTCTTGGTGTCTCAGCTGTAGATTAGAAATTTACCCGGCGTGAGTCCGGCTGCTATACTCTATTTCACCTTATGATGTACCGGAGGAAAGGCTGCAAGCGCGAGCTTCTTGCTCTAGGGCAGATCTCGGCGGCACAAGCTGCTTGTGCGTTAAGAGTAACTCCCAACGCTATGAGCTCGCGCTTCTAGCCTGGCTGCGGTACAACATAAGGTGAAACAACATAGCCTGGAGTCTTTAACGTGCGTCACGCAGCGGCGATACACCGCCGCACGCCGGTACAATAACCGAAAGAAGAGTTAGGGCACAAGCGAGCCGGTGGATATTAAGCAACATAATACTCAACACTGAGACGGTGTTGAGTGTGTCCTTCTTGTTCCGTGTCTCTGGTTTTATTATGTGTTCGGTACAATGCCCGTTCAGATCGAGACGGGCGGGGGTGAGGAGAATGGAACCCGGGACACGAGGGTTTCTGCAGCGTGAGCTTTTTGCCACATGTTCTCTGAGCTGTGGTACGTTAAAAGACTCGGGCAGCGATCCCCCTTTTGGCAGCCGCCGTTTCGAATGTCGGGGCACTTGGCGAACACGCGCCTCCGAACAATGAGACCCCGCAATTCTCTGAAAGAATTGAATGGTTTATTCTCCATGTTGGAAATTGTCTTCGCCGTTTTCTAGAACGCACGAGAGTGGACGTAGACTCGAAGAGATCGTTTCGTTTGAATGAGCAGTTTTATTGGAAAACACCGTCGAGGCCACGTGCTCGTGCATGTCCTTACCTCAACCCCAAATCTGATTTTAATGAGCGGAGCTTCACTTACACTTTATTTGTTTATTCCTACATACTGCGAGCCAAAAGGCGCTAGCAGTATAGAAAAACACAATAATACCCGCGTTTTGCGGGCACATCAAAGGCTTTCGGAACAAACTCATTTAAATAATTGGTGAACTAGCGCACATGGACGTGGTTCTGGAAGCCTTTGACGTTCCCGTAAAACAGGGTATAAGTTACCCGTATGATGGGGATGTCAATCCGTAGCAAGTGATTCTCTCGGAAGATTCTTCGGTTTTGATGTAGGGCGCACAAAAAATATATATATGAAGTGTTTTAGTCCAGTAAAAAAAGGGAGTTAATTAAAATTTATGTCGATGTCGTGTTTGACTTGTATCTAACCTCGTTAAGATTGGAAGAAGTGCAAAGGCCAACTTTTAATTAAAGATAAGAAATTAAATGTTTAGTTTTGATACTTTTGCACGGTCCACAAATGTTTCTGGGAGTTATAACGCAAAAGGACACGTGACATCTGGCGCGTATAAATAAAATATGCATCACAGAAAGCTCGAATTCCTTAAAAATGTGGCGCTAGCTGTTGGAATTTCGGGCGAAATTTTGAAAACATTGTGGGATCTGGATGAAAAGATAATTGAGAAAAATCAAATTTCTTGACCGACGTCCACCTAAGTCAAAGGTTGTCCAAAAAGAAATAATGACATCGTGGGTCCCTGTAGCGTCTAACTTGGTGAAACAAACTTCTAAGAAAAACAGCTTGAACACTAAACACTTACACACAGACAGGACATGACATACACAGAGCTGACTATCGAGTATTTAAAACTTCTTCCTCCACCTTCTCTTCTTCTTAGTCCCTTCGAGCATTCCACGATTGCGAGATAAGAAGCACTTTTTAGAATTTTTTTAAAATGAAGAATTTTTTAAGAAGAGGAGGTGGAGGAAGAAGTATTAAATACTTGATAGTCAGCTCTGTGTATGTCCTGTCCTGTCTATGTGTAAGTGTTTAGTGTTCAAGTTGTTTTTCTTAGACATGTACTAGCTAGCTCAACTCAAACCGGTGAAGCAAACTTGTCAGCAATAAAGAAAACAGTATTATCTTTCTTGATGTCAAGTGATTTTCACTGACATAAATCCCGGAAGAAATCACAATATAATTTCTTGTTTTGACGATATTAGGCTTAGGTGGACCTCGGCTGAAAGAAAAATTTGGTTCTCCTCAATTATCGTTTGATCCAGATAACGTCATGTTCTCAAACTTTCGCTTTTTGTTCCAATCACTAGCTTCACATTCTAACGGAGTTTGAGCTTTTTACGCGGCGTAGTTCATTTATCGGGGCCAGAAAACACGTTTTTTGTTTGGTAACTCCCTGTATATTGTTAAATTTCATAAGGGAGGTGGGTAAATGTAATGCTTTTTGAAAACGAAACGCACACATTATTTTTGCAAGATGTATTTCTTTGTAATGATGACATGCGTAGCTGTATATTGATCCCACTCCTTTCGTATATTCCAGCTTCAATCTGTAGTCTAATATATATATATATCTATATATATATATATATATATATATATATATATATATATATATATATATATATATATATATATATATATATATATATATATATATACATACATATACATACACTAGCGAGCTGAAGAAGAATTTCCGAGTTTCCGACCAAGGGAAGCCGATCTTTTGGGATACTGCAGCACAAATATTTTGAATGTGGCAGGTCGGGCACTTTGCGTTTTCTTTTTGTAATTGCCACGCGAATGTACTTAGACTCGTCTACCTCACCGATATTTGCATAATTATTAGTAACTTCAAAATCAAAAGGTGTTCATTTTTATTAGTTAAGCGGAGGATTTCGATCTCATCCAACTGTATAGTTTCGTGTCATAAGATGTCATCAGCATGAAATTTTCGCCAGATAAGAGGCACATTTCAAAAGTTCGCGCGGACACCTTTCCACCTTTGCTTGATCACGTGCTACGAGCATGTCTTGAAAACGAGCGCTTCGTCACTGTTCGGCGAGTACCCGGACCAATCCATCGCTTCGTGTACAAGAAGGGATGGATGGATGTTAATAGATGTACCCTTTGTAACGGGCGGTAGCTTGCGCCACCTAGCCTATGCAACAAGCGACCGTCAATGTTGCTTGACGGACTTTTGAAAATGGTCTATTTTTCAGAGATTCCTGATATTTATGCGACGAAACTGTTCGGAACAGGGCACAGGCGTAACATGCGGTTTGCGTCTCTCCCAAGCTCGATAAGAAGTAGACTTTTGGAGACCCATGGTTTACCAACAAACAAAGAAACAAGCAAAAACAACAACAACAAGAACAAAAAAAAAACAGCGAGTCAACAGGGAAATAAATTGTGACAAGACGTAATCCGTTTGGCACAACTTTAAAAGCCTCCGTCAGCTGACACCTTGCACATTCTTCGCTTTCTTAATTGGTCGCCCGCCTTAGAACCGGCTGGATGACATTTTTTTCGAGGCCGTAAACAACTCCCCCATTAAAAACCGGACACATTTATCCGGCAACCATAGTCTACGTTAAGTGCCGAGCAATACGACTAATGCCTCGGTTATTTTATACTGCGCAACGGACCCAGAGCACAGCACCGACTGTATACAGATCTCTCCGAGAACGTGGCAGTTTTAGGACCCGGATGAGCGACTTAGGCCCGGAATGTCTTTCCGCCCACCAAGTGATTCTGTACTCCGTCTCCTCTTACGTTGAACCGCGGGGGACGCTTGAGCCATCAATCCAATCCAGTGCCATCCAAGCCATTCCAGCGCCATCCGAGCCAATCCAGTGCCATCCAAGCCAATCCAGTTCCATCCAAGCCAATCCAGTGCTATCCAAGCCAATCCTGTGCCATCCAAGCCAATCCAATGCCATCCGAGATCGAGCGAACCCTGTGCCATCCAAGCCAACCCTGTGCCATCCAAGCCAATCCAACGCCATTCAAGCCAGTCCAGTACCATCCAAGCCAATCCATGTGCCGTTTGGAGTGTCAGGTGACCTTCGGGTGGGGCGCAGCGACTCACGCGGAGCGCGTGGTCACGTGACGTGTTCGACAGCCTTGGATTGGCTGGAATGGCTCGTAGCGTCGCCTGCGGTCCGTCGTCAAGTGGAGCGGAGTCTAAATCCCAGAGCTTTACGAAGAGAGGTGCCCAGTCACGCGAGGCCTTAACGGAAGCCGTCTTAAGCAAGACGAACGCGACCCGCTCTGTGAATATGGTGGTGGTTGACTGTAGCTAAGGTGTCTCGCAAAGTGATCAACCGAACGAGCAAAAGTACCTTTAATTACCTCGCATTTGAAGGATGTGAGCGGGTACACTTGCTTAAATTTTTTCGCGTTCATGTTGCTATGGGTATTTGGTTAATGGTATTGATTCTAATCATTGTTATATACAGTTTTTATACCTGCAAGTTCTGCGCTAGGTTGCTAAGTGTTTTCTGTTTTTGTATTGCTGTATGGTGTATACTGGTATTATGTGCTTGTGCATATAATGATTTTCTTTTGCGCAGTGTTGTATTACAATTTGTTGTTTCATCGTGTAACGTGCCAGGGCCTAAAAATGCCTGCAATAGTTCAAATAAAAAATGAAGAGGGAGAGTGAGAGAGAGAGAGAGGGCGACGTTTCTATTTTAGTAAAACATAAATAACTTATAAAAAGAGTTCTACGAAAATTTATCCGATGAGAGTTTAGTAAGCCTTACTTAGGCTATTTTGACCACAAAATAAATAATTATTTTTACGTTTGGCGAGTTTTGTACGGTTAGAAACGACACCTGTTTAGAAATATATATAGTATATATGAGAGAGAGAAATAAAATACGTTATGACAACCGACCCGACAGGTATGAAAGAGAATTCCTTCTTGCTCTGCGAATGTCGCTTTCCCGCTTAACGCGTTTGCTCTGCGGGGAAGCAGCCACGTTTCTACCAGGGCGTTCTTTTTCTAGCTTTTGGTCGGATATTTCTCGTTTAATTTGTGTTTTAGCGCCTTTACGCCCCCTCAGAAAACGTCCAGAAATAATTGAACGGTGTGCCTCCGAGCTCGTGGCGAGAAGATTTTCTCTCGAGACTAGGAACGTCCAAATCCACCTCACTTTACGCTAGCGGTCGCGCAACGACGGCGCTGTACGTCGTTGCGCGTAGTAAAAAAGGTTTACTACACTATCCGTCCTCGCATCCAAAGTCGTGGAAAAAGGCATAGCTCTTTCCTGCCTTACTTCAGCCTTAAATAAGTCATGTTTCCACACCATCAAAGGCAGTTTTAATGCTTAAATTGAGAGGCTTACATCGTCTGGGTATCCAACGCAGGTGCTAACTGAGGTGGTAGGAACACTGATAAAAAAAGTAAAAGGATGTGAAAAAGCTTTACGTATTGTCGACAAAAAAAAGAGTGGTGGTTGTTCCGTATATACACCGAATTTCCCACAATCCAAAAAAGGTAGCCAATAGGTACGGAGTTTCTTTAGAAATGTCAGCCCCCCCCCCCCCACCACAAAAAAAAAAAAAGAGGTGTCAAATTTGTTTTGAAGTTTGAGCAGAGGCAGAAATATCACGAAACACAGGTGCAGCACAGAAACAGGTCCACCCTTATGTTCCCTGTTCAACCAGAATGTATTATAACATCCCCTTTTCATATGGTAGATCCTACGTAGGACAAACAGGATGGTGTGTTAATAACCGGTTAAGGCAACACAATCTTTCTCTAAATTCCACAGTGGGGTCACCAACCCGTGCATTGTCAAGCGTAAGAGTGTACACCATCTTTACAAAAAAAAAAAGAAAGAAACACCTCGATAATTGGCAGATTTCACAAAAAACACACTAGGAAAATTTTTGAATCTTTTAGTACACTCCGCCTTGGCGAGCATTGTGTCAGCCAACCTTCTGCTTTCGGCAATTGTATGGGTGTGGTTGATTTTGTGTGCTCTCCGCGTGCTCAGGTGCCCCCGCGTCATTGTGGCCTCGACCCGAGCTGATATATTGCGGGCAATTCTTTCTTCTTCTCTTCAATACATCGAGTTGTAAGATTGCGCTTTTCTTGTCCACTGTTCCATTCTATTTGTGCGCAATTTTACCCACGTTCAACCATTACCAACTCGCCCAACGAACCACCTTACTAACTGCTGTACGTATACTTTTGAACCCACGCGTCACTTCTCGTTTCATCATAATTAAATCATTCACAAAACGTACCCCCCCCCCCCAATTTTTTTAACGTTTCATGATGCCGCATAACATGGCGCCGTGCCTGACCTTTATTCCAGGGCCTCGGGGAACGCCAGCCCTTAAGGCTGGCGTCTCCCGGGGCTCCGTATTGTCCCCTCTTTTGTTTAATATTTATGTCAACGACCTTCCGCAGACGGTAATGTTTTGTAAATTATTTCAATATGCCGATGGTACACTTTTGCTGTCCAGTCATATAAGTTACCGTGATGCCGTTGATTTGCTCCAATTAGATGTAATACGGGTGATGGATTGGTTTTTCGGAGAATGTCATTCGGATCCATGCTAAAAAAATACAATTGATATGCTTTCGTAGTCCGGCTGAAATTGATTATCCTGAACAAGCCACTTTTTTTACACGGTTCAAACTGTGTATCTTGCAACTGCGTGCCAATCGACTATGTCAACCCCACAAAATATTTAGGAATCCATTTTGATTGTGATAAATCATGGAACTCTCACCTTTCCTACATCTTTAAGAAGTTACGAGCCACCTTCTGCCCCCTCTACAACCTGCGCATATTTCTTCCGATGTCAACGAGAAGACTCCTGTTGTATGGGCTCGTGTATAGCATACTTCGGTATGGGATAACTGTGTTCGGACAGTGTACGGACCAATTAGACTCTAAAGTGAACTTTTTACTTAAGGGCATTTTGCGGAGCGTGGCATATGGCTCGAGTCTCCAACCATCTGACAACCTGTTTAATGACCTCTCTCTACCAACCTTCGAGCATACTGTCGCCGCGCGTACCGAACGAAGCAATACAGCA
>JAZHYW010053901.1:0-26755 GCA_037355805.1 Ixodes ricinus
TAACCGAGCTAATGGCGATCGCAACGCTGCCATTTCTCCCGCAGCAGCCACTCCGTGAACCGCACGGCTACACTTACCGGTTCCGTCGAGTCCCGGAAGAGGCCGGTATGCGCCATCTCTGCGGGCCTGTCTTGCTGTAGCCATATAACGCAACTTTCATGTTTCAACTCTTGACCGCTAAAGGGTGGCGCTGTTATCCTATTTTGCTCGGTCAGGGTGGACGCCAGCGGCCCAGGTTTCATGGGCGAGCTTCCCAACAGAGCGGTTTAGTAACGCTGGCCCACACCAACTAGAATAATCAAGTACCGCGAAGCTCCTCCTCTTCCTGTGTGGAACGACCATCACAGACAGAATGGCGCTAACCCGGCAAAATCGGACGCTGAGCCCATATACCGAGCGTCCTTCGTCGCGTTCATTGGACTTTTCGAGGCCCAGCCGAACGCAGAAACAGCATTCCTGTTCGAGATAGATGGATGGATGGGATGTTCATGGCTATACACTTTGTACCAGGGCGGTAGCTTGCGCCATCTAGCCTGCAGTCTAAAAACACCAACAATCTGTGCTCTTCGCTCGACCTCGCTGTGATGACGGCCAAATCCTAGTACTTCATGGTGTTGCTTGATCCGGCTTGCACCTATGGTCACCAAGGCTCTAGAAACGTGGGGCGTAGCTCATTATGTTCGCACATCCTGCTGTGGGATACGTTCTTCGGTATTTTTATTGGCTCATGTCTGCGATTTTATTGGCTGCAGAGCGGTAATGAGATGCTAGGAACTTGTCGCACCCTGTGCTTCTTAAGCTAGCGTTGACTGTAGCCGGTAAATGAGCAACGAAAAGAATCATCGTGTTCCTCTTCGAAGTCATCTGACGTAACATGAAGCGCCTATATGAAGACTTTAAGCCGTTAGCCAATGGCCGTTCAGGATACCAACACGTGAGCGGCTCAACTAGTAGTCTGCACACTCTTCCTTGTGGTTCAGCTAGTCTTGGCCATTGCTTTCTGCCAAGCACCGCTGAGTAAACTACGCTTCAAAGTACCAACATTTCAGCCATCTTGGTGCTCAAACTGAGTGGTGCAGGTTATGCGCAGCTTCATTTAGAATTGCAAGAGACGGTCTTGCACACTCTATACGTGTGATAGAATTGTACGCGGCGGAGCAAAAGGATGTTGCCTGTCCTTCCTGAAAGGGTATGTAAAGCTATAGCTTTTTCACCTCCAGCTTTTTCACCTCCAGCTTTTTCATCAGCTTCATCGCAACCGTACCATTCGGCTGCAAGTATTCTCGAGCACGGGATGTTAAGTCCCTACACTTCGAGCCATATGTCTGGATTTTCCAGTGTGCTCCCTTGTTTTAAAGCGTTTATTATTCATCCTGTTTTCTGCCAACATGCCGGTGACTTTATTTAGCCTGACGAACGTAATTTTGTTTTTTATAGCCTAGCCTCCAAATATTGTCTCGAAACATTTTGCCCATAATTAGGGCGCATGCTTGTTTCAAATATACCAAATAAAAGAAATTATATTCATTATGGCCATATCTCGAAGGAGTTAAAAAGATAGGCAGTAAAACTCACTGGACATATTCTCACCATACAGAAGCACGCCCCAAAAAGCTCGCCGGATTTTTCACAGATCCGGCCCCGGAAAGAAAGCTCACCTGAATAAATTTGCCTTTTTTTACATGAGTCCAAACAAGATGATATCTTTTAGAAAGCAGCTCTTCGAATAAAAACGGTTGTATGAGTTGCGCAAAGCATTTATCGCTGATTAAAAGGAATATTTTGTTCAGTTCAGTTTATTACACGTCACAGACACTTCACATGAACTGCATTACATGAGATGAGATCTAGTAAAACATGATTAATTTGTAAGTTGGTAAATAACGTTTTAGTTAATTATGCACAAAATACACATTATGCACGAAACATATAAAACGCATGTAAACAAGGTAAACACCAAATGTAACCGATTAAACAATTCCTTATGCCCTCCATCGGTTGGGGCATAAGAATTCATAACGTCTACTGCTCACATGCTCTGTTTTATCTTGCGATGAACCAAAAACGACGCTACGAATCATACGATGTCGTGTGAGTGTCGTGTGATTCTTGAGAGGGGCGCTGTAAAGCGTTGTCAATTGATACTTAGGCTACTCGCCATTCATGAGCGCGGAAAATGAATGAATGAATGAATGAATGAATGAATGAATGAATGAATGAATTATACGCTGAACTGGCTGAGATAGCTCGTAACGTTCGCCACTGTCCATCGTAATTTGAAACGGAGCAGCATAGTGATGTCTAGATAAATGAACCGAATCATTTTGTTACCGGGCTACCCACATTAAAGGGGCCATGAAACAATTTTTTTTCGTTCGCCAAATACTATTTAAAATAACTCCATAACGTTAACAACTGAATAAACTTGCCTTAGTTTTTCTTTCTTTCCAAACAATAACAGTCAGCAAAAAAAAAATCGAGAAATATAAGCGTTTCCTTAACTCGGAGCCAGAACAAGCGGTCACGTGGCCTATTACCCAAGCGTCAAGAAGAATGCAGGGATTGGTGTTCCAGGCGCCGCACGTGCTGGCCTCAGCAGTAGTAACTTTTCTAAAGCAAATACCTAAAACGAATTTCATCTTGCACGCGCGTTCGTCAACGCTTTATTCTGGTTATTTACTTCGAATTTTTTATACGGGGAAAGCGTGCGTGTGTGGCACGTGGAACGCCAATCCCTGCATTCTCCTTGATGCTGGCATAAAGCAAATGGTCTATTCTATACCACCAAAGTTAACTGTAACCACGCGATGGGGTTAGCTAAAGTAGAAAGCGTGCTGCAGTGAGCTCAGGCATTAATAAAGGGTCTAAAGAGCCTCAATGTCCTTCTGTTTAGGTGATGCACCTTGTAGTACCCACGCCGATAGCACGCGCTCTGGAAAGCATAAAGAAAGCGACAAAAACACAATGTCGCATAGTACAGTCAGCGCCACAAACGCGTGCAGGAACACGCTCTTTCACGCGCTTCGAACAAAAGTAAAATAAACGTGTGGGATAAATGGCGAGATGCCACCACCCTGCTAAAGCGCACATGGAGGCACCTCAGGTTCAGCCATTCCTCGCCGCTGTGGCTGGTCACGAGCCACTAACCAGGTGTCCGCCGAGGCATTAAATGTTACGAGCCGAAGTCGAGTGCTCGCGCAGTTCTCGTGTTCGATCCAAGAGCCACGCTCGACTGTCGTCAGGTGGGTGGTTTTGATCCCAGAAATATGTCATCACGCTTTGCGAAGGCAAGACTGAAAGGAATAGTCCGCTTTTATCGTCGCAATTTCACCGTGACAAAGGAGCCTCACAGTGGCGTACCAACTTGTTTTTGAGTGTGTGTGTGTGTGTGGGGGGGGGGGGGGCAAAACAGACCCCCTCCCCACCCCTAGGGCCGGGGGGGGTAGGGGCGGTGCCTTTGGTGATCCTTTGGGCGCCACCGGCCAGTGTTTGTTCTGCCCAGTGGCGGCTGTTTCAGGGGGGGGGCAAAACAGATGCCTTGCCCCCCACTCTGAGAACTGGGGGGAGGGGGGGCGAGCGCCCCCTTGCCCCTTCCGTTGGTACGCCCGTGCGAGCATACTTGGGACAGACTTTACGTCTGTCCCAAGTATACGCCTTTGCAAAGTCATGAAACCCAATATCGTTTCATGACCCCTTTAAGATACTATTCTGGGAAAGTAGCGCAGTGCAGCGCAATCAACTATAGTTGATCGCGCTGCACTCCTGAGAACCGAATGCGCCATAAAGTTCAGTTGTCATAGGCAATAGCAGTCACACCACTTAGATATTAAAAAAAAAGTTATGCTCTATGGTCTGTGGGAGGGACATAATGCGACCATCTACGGCCATTGTGGGTGGGGTGCTTGAGTTCCACTAGTCGTTGAGACAAAAATCTTCCAACGGATAATTGACTGCAACATATAGCTGAAATAACGCTTATTTTTCTAATTTAACAATATGACACATGTTTTTTGCGGATTTTGAAGTACCCGTTTGCAAAAATTCACCAAAGGAAATTTGAAAAAAAAAGACGAGGATGATTATTTGTTTTAATTGCCGCACAAAAATTGCACAATTATGTCTGTTTCGATATTTCGAAAAATTTCTGGCGCAATGCAAGACACACTTAAAATAGATGAGCGCCATCTTTTTTGGTAAAAATGAACAAAGCATGAAATACTCCGTACAAACATTTTCAACCTAAAACCTTAATTCCAAGATATGTTAAAAAAAATCGACGACAAATGCCTAAATATAAAAGAGTTGCACAAGACGACAAGTTTGTCATTTCATTTCACTCGAAAGAAAAACTTAAATAAACTAAATCTGATTCAGGCAGATCAGTTGGCGTGCTTTATACATAAAAATATCCACGTTGTAGAACTTTTTCTTTATTCCTGTGGCTTTTAAAGTTGCATCTACGCGCAATTGGGAAAATCACAGATCTACCTATGATCATCCTTTTCTGAGCATCACCCTTCAGTGAAGTTACACTTGACGTCCGTGAGTAGTCATGAGACATGAATCGAGATGCTTCGTTTTGAAATGCTTCAAGATATGTTTGTTGAGGCCACCAAAAGAAGTTGGCGTAGTCTAATTTAGATTCCACGAAATATTCTAAAGGAGATTTTTTTTTAGCACAATGTGGGGCTGAGGTATAGGTTGAGGTTTAATACACCTTTTTCGTTTTATCCTCGCACCCAGCCACGTTGTCCCTGTATCCGGCCATGCGTTCCAAACAAAAAGCAAGCGATTACAGCCCCGAACAAGTAAAAAAGTATAGAAGGGTCATAACAAGAACGACTGATGGTTGCAAATAAAATGTTAACACGTTCTACTGTCGAGGCGAGAAGAAAGCGATGCTTTCACGCATACCGGAAGTTCCAGAATTAAAGATGGCGGCGCCCACGTGGGAAAGGTGTATACGACCTAAGGATTTAGCAAATTCTTAGAGACGAGTTCACCTTCATACTCGTCCAGAATTATTGGCGTGATTTTGTGAAAGTGCCATGTTCACACACAACTTCTTTAGATGGTTCTAGAGGCGCTTCATTGCCTTTGAAACCGAATCGAATGAAGGTACTTCAATTGTGTATAAGAAAGAACAAAAACGTATACATATTTCTGATACTCAAATTGCAGAAACATAGTTACGACCATGATAAAGAAAAAAAAAAGAATTACTTTAAAATCAAATAAATAATATTTATTTTACTAAATAAGACGTATTATGTAAATAATATTAATATGATTTAAATCTCCGTAGCCAGAAAATAGTGAATCTTTATTGCTACATATATCTCAGAACATTGCAGATTGACTGTTGAATCCGTTCGATCTCCGAGTACGCGTAACAAAAAATACTGTAATTTAAAGCACAGTTTACTTAATTAAAAACAAAAACAGCTTTTTTTAGCTAGAAAGTTTTATTTTATTTACTGGGTGATTCAAGGAGCGGCCAGGCTCTTTAAATCGACCGCGAAATTCGGTTTCTTAACCTATCGCGCTACGATTTTGTGCAGCGTTGCCCACAGATGGTGCATTTTGTTTTTTGTAAAATTTGCAAAGAGCGAACTTACCTGAGGAAAAAGTAAAGAAAGAAAAAGGCTTAGCTCCTATGGAAACGCAGCGAAGCCACCGGTCTTCAAACAATACGGCGCCGCTTCGCACGGGAGACAAGAGATGGCGCAAGCGGTCGCGATGCCAACTGCCGCCAACGAACGAGCATACGGCGCCGAGAGCCGGCGTCTTTAGCAGACGATCGTTTCGACTCAAAAGCGGCGCGCGTTCCGCAGGCGGCGACAGTCGCAGAAACAAAAACAGGCGCGGTAACAACAAGGAACTGCCAAAGCAGACGACATCAGTACCCCGAAAAAAAAACAGTCAAAATATCCCGACAAATCATTTTTTAATCGATTATCTGTCCATTCAATATGTTTTATTAGTAAGGATGATAAAATAATGCATTGGCAACTGATATCAGAAAAGCTCGCGCCGCTTTTGAGTCGAAACGATCGTCTGCTAAAGACGCCGGCTCTCGGCGCCGTATGCTCGTTCGTTGGCGGCAGTTGGCATCGCGACCGCTTGCGCCATCTCTTGTCTCCCGTGCGAAGCGGCGCCGTATTGTTTGAAGACCGGTGGCTTCGCTGCGTTTCCATAGGAGCTAAGCCTTTTCTTTCTTTACTTTTTCCTCAGGTAAGTTCGCTCTTTGCAAATTTTACAACAAAAAAAAAATGCACCATCTGTGGGCAACGCTGCACAAAATCGTAGCGCGATAGGTTAAGAAACCGAATTTTGCGGTCGATTTAAGAGCCTGGCCGCTCCTTGAATCACCCAGTATTTTGCGCTTTTGAATTACTTGTAATAGGACATTACGTAGCTGACGAAGAAAGTGGAAGGTAGAAAGAAAGCTGAATGCCCCGACTGGCTCAGAAGGGCACTGCTCTTTGTACTCGTGTACAGCTTAATATAAATATTTCTAGCTTAATGATTTTTTTTTAATTGGAATATAAAGCAACTGCCCATAGAAAGCCTCCAATGATAAAAACACATTAATAAAAACGTTCACCTTTCCACTCTGGTGAAGAAGGAAGACCAGCGAAGAAGTAATGGCCGGCCGCAAGTCGGCAAGCCAGATGATGTTGATGAAATACGTTTATTGCTTTCATAATTAAAGGGGCACTGACACATCAAAATCATTTTTTTTTATTATCCGAAACGATTGAAAACGGTGCCGGGACATTACCCTCAAAATTCGAAACTTGGGAATTCAGTATTTGTGAATTAAAAAAACAATTTCCAAATGCTGAATTTGAAGTTCCCGCGCGGTCCCCGGCAGTGCAGTCAGTCAAATTTTGCGGTCTCCTGCGACTCGACTTTCTCTCGGACCTCCGCTGACCCGATGCGAGGAGGAGGCGAGCTGGCGGGATAGAAGGGAGCCGGCGCGGGAAAAAACCGGTTTCTTCGCCGACACGCCGATCTGCTCGAGCGCCGCCAAAGAGAGGACACAAATCTAGGAAGGGACATCTCACCGAACTCTGATTTTTGGTATTTCAAAAAGAAGGGCCGTAGTGCGTTCGCAATTGCGTTAAAAAACATGTTTTACGATTGCCATTATTAAATGTTATAGAAATGTCGCCTACAAAGCTTCTAAATTTCCTGATTTTTGACGTCATCGATCATAAGAAGCAAGGAGGTAGCGGCGGGAGATTTAAACGCCAAAAATAAAAAGGCGCGCGCGCGCGCGGAAAATTTTTTTTCGCGATGCTGTTTTTTTTGCGTGTTTATGACTACAACTTGCGTCGTTTTAGACAATAAAAAAAATACGACCTTTGGGGTGTCAGTGCCCCCTTTAAAGCTCAGGCGATTGCTCCATGGCATGGCCTAAGAAAAAATTCAAAAAGTTTTACTGAGGCCCGTTTAATCCAGGTAGAAAATGACGGATCTGAGCAGCTGAAGTCTTCTTCCAGAATCCCCTGCTGGTTTTATCCATTCATGGACCTTTTTCCGAAAGCTTCTGCGCATGCGTACACTCACGCTGTCGCCATTTTCGCAGGACACCGGGACGCGGTGCCCTGCAAAATGGCGACAGAAACATTGTCAGCATCTATCTTCGCGCGTATTTTGTTCATTTTGACGGTTTGTTTGTTAGTATCGATGTATGGGGTAAAAAACAGCACTCAAAACCGATACCACGGCACGATGCCAATGTGTTTTGACGGGCGGAAGCATGTTGGGCTATCTTCTATTGTAGTTTGCAGACAACTCCCCAGACGGCGCTCGTTACTCGAAAAAGGTCCATTAAGGTATTTGGGCTTATCTTCGGGATCTATTGTTGCATGTGCATCCTCCCTTTCTCTTCTGGAGTGTTTGAAGTTCCACAGGAGGTGATCAATATTTGGTGGGGTCTTTTCTCGACAAAGTTACACTCTGGTGGTTTTGGTATGCATTCCGGGTCTTGTCTTAACATTGTTTGTGTCTCCCATTTCTTGAGGAGGAGCGGGGTTATAGCACTTCCTGTCCTAACTCTTCTCAAGAGAACTGTTTGGTATCTTTTGAGTCCAGAAGGGACGGGGTCCTGTTCTTCGGGATGCCTATCTACGCTCGCACCGCCCTCTCTTTGTCGTCGTTCCAAGTGCTTGCGTGCCTACTTTCCTTTCCTTCCGCGCTCCCAAGGTGGTGGTCCTATCGCGCGTGTCTATTTTCCGCCTGGTGGCGGTCCCGTCGTGGGTGTGTCTCGCTTCCTCATGATATTTTGTGGGAATGTTTTGATTTCAATCGTCATAATAAATTTGTTCTGATTTAAGTGAGGATTTAAATAATGTTCCAAAGCATAATTTCAATCATCTTGATTTTTATTCTCCTTCATGATTACGATCAAGCATGCCCTGCTAGAAGGTGCAGACACCAATTCAGTAAAATACGCTTTAATATTTATTTTTTTCATGACCTTGCTGATTGATTTGTAGTGATTGCTCCTTTACTGGGGAGGAGATCGTATAGTCACGCCACGCTCCATTCACATAAGCCGGGACTACACTCTGCACATTTTCAAATCCTAGTATACCTTTATTTCCTAAGGTACGCTGTAACTTAAAGCTTTGTAACCATTAGTATAGCTATACATGCTTCAGATCTTTTAGAGGTTACGCTGTATGCAACTACTTTTCACCATTAGTTGTATTCACTAAATGGTGAGTTCGATCGACGCCAAAGATTTGTCTTTCCATACAAAAATAAAGTGTCTGAGACGGCCGACGCCAGCCTTAGAGAGCGCGTTCCTCAGACGCGCTCTCCCAGTATAGCGTCTCGCGTCTCAGACATATATTACATATCCGAACAATAGATGGCAATTTGTCCTTGAGTGTTATATTGCCTAAACAAACCACATAGGAAATCTTCGGTTTTTGTTCACCAATATCCAGGGACACTGTACTTGGAGAAAAACATCTCTTGAGGTAGGAGCAATAGCTGAGCATCAAAAGGGAGGTGAAATTGCTTGACGTAATAGACTGCATCAAACATCACGATGTCTTCACACGGGAGCATGAAGCATTCTCAGTGCGAGTTCTCCCGACAATCCAGCCTGAACCGCAAGTCTCTCGGTTACCGGCTATAAAAGTGAGGGCCGGCAAATTGGACCCCATCTGGCACTTCTTCCTGAAAAATAAACACAAAGAAAAGTCTAAAGTCTTCACTTAACGTGAGGGGCCTCTAAATATTGAGGATATGTCGACTATTTATAAAGCGGCACCCCTATACACTCTCGACACTAAGCGCGCCAAATCGACTCAAAAAGGTTACTTGTGCAAAAGGAGGCGTGCCCTTTCAAAATTCTGCCTTTAAAAGAACGCTTTTCGAAAAAAGTAAGAAATGCGGCTTCGGGCCATCTTGCGACGGTACTTGTTGGAATTAGGCGAGATGGAAACTGTGCTTCGAAGCAAGGTACCCCCGGCGAGGGAGCTCGGGAGGAGTCTAGGCGATTGTCGCAACGCCCATTCCTCACTGGCTTTGTTGAACACCAACAGGGAGGTCTGGCAGAATGCAAGTTTACAAGATGGTGTAGTAAGTTAAAAGCAATTCAAGTATTTTGATGTCAAAAACGTCTATCTATATATCGCTACTCATAGTACCTACTCGTAAACATTACAGCCTCCGATGTATATTTTGGTAATACTTTATTTTGGTTTGTTTAAAGAACGGATTTATATAGAGGTATATGAGCTTAGGCACCCAAATTTACACGACCAGCTTGGGCCAGAGTTACTCTCGTCCAGCAAACCTGCATTGATTCCTACGAATGTCAGGGAAATCTTCCGCTAATAAAAATATGGCTCATACTACTTGAAAATGCTGTGTCATTCCTACAAAATATTGTCACGAATGACAAGTGATGAGAGCGATAATAACTGAGTAAACTGAACGTTTAATGGGGCGAACTTGTGCCCAGAAATAAAAGGAAAAAGAAAGATAACAAGAGAGCGTCGCGGGCGTCGAAGGCGGCGAAGCAGCAAGATCGAACGCTCAGGCGAAACTGACTACACGGCTCGCCACGCGGAGCCCTTATGTACACGCGTGGGCTTCTGGAGTAATCGGCGTGGAAGGTTCGACGCGTAGAACATTCGGGCCTAGAATAAACAACAATGTTCTCGAATTCACCAGAACATAAACTGAAAGCATAAATAAAATCAGCGGAACTCCCAGGAATCGAACCCTGGGCCTCCGCACGAAAGTCAAGCGCGGTAACACTCCGGACACGCACGCACTTGCTCGCTGACGCGCGTGGCAATATTAATAGACAATTTATTTAATATTTAAAAAAATTACTGGTGCTTACATTTGCCCACTTTTATAGAAAATGACAGTATAGTGAATCTTTGACTACCGCATATGCTTCAAAATTACTCATCATGCACTCTAAAAATCCCCCCCCCCCCCCCCGGTGCGCTGTCTTTCCCGCGAGGCACGTCGCCACCAATCATTGCGAGCAATGTAAGCAGACCAGCAATGACAAGGCCTTAGTTACACTTCTCCCCCTTAGTACTTTGCGTCAGAGACTGGAAAACATTACCTGATCATATTGTTACTGACAGCAATCCCATTTCATTTAGAGACCAGTGTTCACTATTGTATAATTTGAAGATAAACGTTCGGCAGCCCTCTGCCTGGTTAGGAATAGACATGAGGCGAAAAATAGGGACTCTAACCAAAAATTTATTAAACATTTACCCGACGTTTCGGGACCAGTTCGGTCCCTTGTTCACGGGTGAGTGATGAAAAGAAAAGACCACACTCCGCTTAAATGCACATGCGGATGTAGTGGAGCTGTGCTCCCGACACGAAGCCTCGAGACGTAGCTGCTGAGCAAAGAGCCCGAAGAACGATCTCACGTTCCCCTTTGTGTGCTGGATGAACCAAAACGCAACGAAGAGCCGCTTTCGCCAATTCCTCTCCAAGGCCAGCACGGTGCCTCCTCCGAAGTCGACTGTGTGGCCGGCTGCTTCTGCGTGCTCCGCAAGGGCGCTTGCCTCCACATCCTTCTTCCGGACATCGTATTTCTGTTTCGTAAGCCTCTCTGCGAAGTTCTCACTTTCGCCAACGTATGAGGCCGGCCGGCGTAATCTTTGCCCGGTAAATGCGATGTCCGGACTCCGGAAGAAGGATGTGGAGACAAGCGCCTCGCGAGCACGCGGAAGTAGCCGGTCGACTTCGGGCAAGCACCGTGCTGGCCTTGAGAGGAATTGGCGAAAGCGGCTCTTCGTTGAGTCTTGGTTTATCAAGCACACAAAGGGGAACATGAATCGTTCTTTGGGCTCCCTGCCCAACAGCTACGTCTCGAGACTGCGTGACGTGAGCAAAGCTCCCTACGTCCGTATGTGTTCTTTCTTTTCGTCGCTTGCCCGCGAACAAGAAACCTAACTGGTCCCGAAACGTCGGGTAAATGTTTATTAAATTTTTGGTCAGAGTCCCCGATTTTTTGCTTCATACTGTATAATTACTCACCTTGATTTTGTTTTTGTACAATAGCCTTTGTACTCTGTTCGTGCTTTATTCTTACTTTATTTCGCTTTGATTGACGACATTGGGTGCATCCGCGATCAGATTTCACTTTTCCGTGTTTTGCTATCCCTTTTATTTTTTAACCCCTGTCACTTTCGAATCTCCCTCATGTAATGCGTCCTTCGGACGCCCTTGAGGTAAATAAAATGGAATGAAATGAAATTAAATAAAGCTTTCGGCTCTAAATACGCGTTCTGCACTGGGACACTGAGCCAGTGATGAGTCATGCTCAGTGTCCCAGTGCAGAACGCGTCTTTTGGGTCGAAAGCTCTTTTGGGCCTCGTGATTGGCTGGTCTGCTTACATTGCTCGCAATGAGTGGTGGTGTGCGAGCCTCGCGGATTAGAAAACGCGCGGGGGATATTTTAGAGTGTAGCCGCTAGGAGAAAGTGTAACTGATAACACTAATCAATGCAAGCAACATAAACTTTATTCAGCAGTTATTGCTAGGCAATTCATCACATTTGAAGAAACGATTTTAACCTTTATTGCATTTGGTAAAACCACACTGCGCAAAAATGTATTAAGGGGGACATGGGTCTTTGGAGCCAAAAACTTCCTAAAACTGCATTCTTTTGAAAATGGCGATGGCTGTTGTTCTTCTGAATCTACCAGGCTTATAATTTCGTGGATGAATATTTGAGCTATAAATCAATTTATAATATCTATGCGGGCTGAATGTGCATTGAAGTTGACTCTAAAACATTGTTTTCACAAAACACAATTTTTGGACTCGTTGAAAATTTGCAGGAGGGATATCTCAGCATCTAGAGCAGATAGAAATATAACCGTTCCTGAAATGTGTAGCTGAATGTGTGAAGCATACAATGTTGAGAGCAGATTTTTTAATATAAGTCTAGAAAAATTTCTATTTGATCTTTTGCTTTATTACTTGTTAGCCATGCATTGAGCACTGAACTTCAATGTGTGGTAAAATCACTAATAATGAGTTTATCTTAAAAGTGCTTCCAACATTGTATTCTCTACACTTCGTAGTATCTAGCCATGTGTTAAAAAGAATATTTTGTTGAGCAGTTTTTTTTCTATCGTTTTTCCAAACAAAGGCAGGCAAGTTTTAATTATTTTGAGGACAATTCTACTGACTGAGAAAATGACCAGATATATGAAATCAGCACAAAAAGCTGAACAAGCTTGTGCAGTTTCATTGGGTTTGGTCATAAAATAAGAAAAAAAGCTCCAAGACCAGTGTTTTGGAGCCAGGTTGTTTTTTTGTTTTGTTATTTGTTTACCCTCATTTCCTCACAGCTCATGTTACATTCTGTCACAGCAGCAACGGCCGCTTGAAATTGTTGGTCAACTGTCCCTATAGTGTAAAGCAACTGATCGAGATATTATGTTGTTCTTGTTCTCTTTTTAACGTTACTTTCGCCACTGAAATATCCTCCTGTAATAAGCAAGGAGCGATTGTACGTTTTCTCTGGAATGAAAAACGATTCCGTGTTTTTGATGGTAACGATATTTTGCAGGGGTCACTACGTAGATACAATGAAATAAAGACAGTTCTGCCCTGCGTGTGTCTGGGGGGGGGGGGGTCGTTGCTGTTGTTTTGTAGTGAAAACTGAAAAGAAGAAAGGGAAGGCAGGACGAAGTGTCAGGCTTCTAGGAGAGGGGGCAAGTTTTTCACCTTCGAGGAGGAGAAAGACAGGAACAAAAAAATGAAAGCCGTTTACAACTCCCTGTAACGCCGAATTGGAGCGCAGCTCTTGAGGAGGAGAGGAGGGAAGGGTACTGAGGGGCAGGTAAACCCCTCCTTTCTCCTCCTCCCCCTCGCGGGGGTCACGTGACCTGGGGGGGGGGGGGGGGGTCACGTGGCCTTACGGTTACGCCGACGCCGCTCAAGCCGGGAACGAGCGCCTAAGAGCTGCGCTCTAAAATGAAGAGGATGGGCGAACCAGTGTTAGAACTGCTCTCGATTGTTAGGAGCTTGAAGGTATCCCACATGTGTTTTATTTATGAGTGTTTCGAAGCTGTAGTTCCAATCATTGTTTTGTTGATATAATTAATTGTTTGCTTGTGTGTAAACTTGGCGAGCAGCCTCGCTGCGTGAAGGAATTTTACGAGTGTTGTATTTCAGCCTGAATTCGTCGGCGTTGGACCAGCTCGAAGCAACGGTTTACCCAGTAACTGCATATGCGTCACTTGCAAAGTGGTGTCGCGTTTGTCGGCCGTTTAAGGCCCTGTCACACTGAGGCAACACGACGGCAACAGCAACACAACACGTCGTCCAACAGTCGGGCAACTTGTTGCTCGCTCCCCGTGTTGTCCGACAAACCTGTCACATCGCGGCAACAGCACGACAACACGAACGACAACTAAAATGTTGCCTCGGTATGACAGCTTTCGGCAACAAAAACAGCAGCAACTCGTGTTGGACAACGTGTGTTGCCCTGATCGCTGGCTGAGCGAATTTCGGGCCGGCAACACGACAACATAGTGATAGTGATAGTACTTTATTGCACTTAAAAGTTTGTGGTGCCGTTCGGTGTGCAGGTGAGGAGGGAAAGGCATGCGCCCATACACATATGTGCCCCTTTCACCAACCGGACGGCGCTATGAGGACTAGTCAAGACAAAAAGAAAAGGATAACACACACACACACACACACACACACACACACACACACACACACACACACACACACACACACACAGCACACGACACACGCACACACACACACACGCACGCACGACACACGCACACGCACACACACACACACACACACACACACACACACACACACACACACACACACACGCACGCACGCACGCACACACGCGCACAGCAGGCGCGGGGGGGGGGCAAGGGAGGTGATCATACTATGGTCCGAGCAACTGCTCCACACAACTCGTGGATGTCGTCTCGGTTGCAGGGGATCGACTCTGTGAGGTGGTGTGGGAGTGACCTCCAAATTTCTGCAGCACGCATTAGGCACGATGTTTTGTGGCGCAAAGTTCGTGACAGTGGAGGTTGTAGCCGGCCAGTTCGCTTGTTGAGTCGAGGTGGGGAAGGCACGTCAGGGTGGCCAGCACCCATCATTAGGCAGAAGAGCCTGATCGAGGCCACGTCTCTGCGGTGTTGCAGAGTCCGCCACTGGGCGTACTGCAGGAGTCTGGTTGTGGGAATATCTCTGGCGGCAGTGTGGTGTGACGAGGGGAATCTCGTCGGTACAGCGTAAGGGCTGCCCTCCGCTGTATGGACTCGAGAGATTTCTTATGCGTTGTTGAGGGGGGGTCCCAGATAGCAGAGCAGAATTCCAGCTGCGGGAGTACCAGCGACGTGTACAGGTGCCTCAGTGGTGCGGCTGGCATGCCGCGCGTAATTTGGGTGACGAAACCCAGTGTCCGCCTCGCACGTGAAGCGGTTCCTTGGATGTGGCGACTAAAATCGAGGCGCTCGTCGAATGCGACTCCGAGCAGTTTTGTGTGAGTGACACGAGAGAGTTCGGTGCCACCTATTGCAAGGGGTGGGGAGTGTGAGGGCTTAGCCAAGGACAGGCTGACTGTCATGCTAAGGCATTTTGTAGGGTTTAGTGGTAGGCTGTGTGTCACGGACCACCTGTAACAGGCATCGAGGTCGTTTTGAAGGGAGGTGACTGCGTCCTTGGAGATTCCTGGTTGTATCAGAGAGAGGTCGTCTGCGTATAGTATTGCCTTAGATTTCAGTCCATCGGTGATGTCGTTTATGTACAGCGAGAAAAGTGTAGGGCCAAGCACACTGCCCTGCGGCACACCGGCGAGCACAGTACAGGGTGACGAGAGATGACCGTGGAAGGCGACTCGCTGGGTTCGATTCCTGACGAAGTCCATTAGCCAGTTGGCCAAGGGACCCTCAATACCCACTTTCTGGAGTTTTTTAGGGAGAAGTGCGTGGTCGATGCGATCGAATGCTTTTGAAAAATCTAATTGTACTAGTTGGCAGGGGATGCGCTGGTCTAGGTGCGAGCTGAGCGTGTGTACTGCTACTGCCAAGGCAGTGTCGCAGCTGCGTCCCCTTCGAAATCCGTGTTGTGCCTGATTTAGCAGGCCATTGTCCTCCAGGTGGTTCAGGATTTTGTTATTTACAATTCTTTCTAGCGTGCGGCTCACAACTGAAGTGGAGGCGATGGGGCGATACGAATCAATGCTGTCAGTGTCCAGCCCATTTCCCTTGTGGATGGGCGTTATGATAGACCGCTTCCATTCCAGAGGTACAGTGCCAGAGTCGAGTATGCGTTGAAACATATGGATCAGGATGGGCTTGATCAGAGGGGCGGATAGCTGGAGAAAAGCAGGATGCACTCGGTCTGGTCCAGGGTTCTGTGCTGGGCGGAGGGAGGTCAGTGATTCTTCCAAGTCTTGTTCGGTAATGGATAGAGATGACAGAGAGGCTCCAGGTGGAGGGGACGACTCGGGATTAGCTGGGTGGGAAGGTGAGGCTAGGGGACGTACAAGAGGCATTCGGGGTAGAGGTGAGGCGGGAGTCGTGTGGGGAGACCAAATTGAGGAGAAGTGTTCACTAAACAGAGAGGCTATAGTGGGGGGTCTGATACAAGTTTCTGGTTGTGTTTGAAGACTGGGTGGCCAGGTGAAGAGGACTTTCTTTGGGATTTGACGTAGGCCCAAAACAGCTTGGGCTCTTTGGCTGCTCGGGCTGCAATGCTGGTGACGTACTCCTGATGTGATTTGTGCACCAGTCTCTTTATGTCTTTTTGCAGACTTCTCGCTTCGGTGTAGCTAGATGCACAGTGTTGCTTTCGGGCACGATTGAAGAGTAGGCGCTTTCGTCTTGCGAGTTTTACAATGTCTGTGCTGATCCACGGAGGCCTCTTTTTCTTCGAGGCTGGTGAGTGAGGAACGCATTCCGTCTGGATTGCAGTCATAAAATCAGTCCAGAGGTCGTACATTTCGTGGGTGGAGGGTTCGGACAGCACCATCGACCAGGGGGCCAGATGAAGGAGCGCACGTAGGTGGGAGAGATCTGTCTTTCCATACCGGTATATCATTCGGGAGAAATGTCCTTGGCGGGGGAGAGACGTGTAACATTCAATGTGTATAGCCTTGTGGTCGCAGCCGACCAGACTCTCCTGTGCGTAACAGTCCAATACAAGGGTAGGGTTTGTAGTGAAACAAAGGTCAAGTTGTGACTCATTGCCGGCGGCTGAACGATATGTGGGGTCACTGCAGAGCTGGACGAGTCCGGCAGTCTCTACCATCTCGAGGAGCTGCTGAGATGCTGGGTCAGCGGGTATAGGTGACGATAGATCTCTCCAGTCAATGTGCACATTGAAGTCCCCCAGTAGGTAGACACTTGCATAGGATGTGCTGAGTTCCAAAAGTCTGTCGATAGAAGTCTGGAGAGAATCAAACCTCGAGGAGTGCGTGTTTGGGGCTATGTAAACACAGGCCAGAAGGAACTTGCTGCGGGGAGTCCGCAATTCCACGAAGACAGCCTCAAGGTTATCCTGCTCCAGGTCGGCTCGGCGCCGACAGATGATGTGAGACGGGGCGAGCACCATGACTCCGCCCCCACGGGATGTAGAGCGGTCTTTTCGAAAAATCTGGTAACGGGTAGTGTCGGCAATTTGGCCGTCGCGTGTCGTGTCATCTAACCACGTTTCAGTGAGGGCGAACACTGTGTCGTCTGTGGACTCGAGCATGGTGTTAAGTTCAGGCAGCTTGTTTTTGATTGATCGGACGTTAGAGTACCAGAAGTTCAGGTGCGTTGCATGCTTTCTTCGTGGCGTGGACGGGCTGGGGTCGTTTGTTGGTGGATTCCGAGGTGTAGTGGATAAGGGAGCTGCGGGTGACTGCCGGGCTACTGTTGCGAATAGCTCGTCGTCGAAGCGCGGGAGCTGGCATGTGCCGCAATACCATTCCTCGGGAGATGAGGAGAGACGGCGGTAGGCCGAAAGCGGGAGGTACTCGCATTTTCGATGGTAGAGTTAGTCCCCTATCAATAACGTCTTACTCAAATAAAGGCTTGGAAAACGTTATTTAACAATACTTAGGGCTGGCGTGCAGCTAAAATTTTTTATTAATGTTTTTGCTTACGGAAAGCGATTTTCGAAATGTTCACAGCTACGGTCGTTAACGTTCACTGGTTTTGAAATTAAAACTGCCGAGAGACCAGCTGACATTACTGATAATTAAATAAAATAGCATGCCTACTCACCCGCTGATAAAGTATAATAAAAATAATCCAGAAAACCAAAGAATAAAATATCGAAGCATTAAAACGACCACTCTGATCATGATTGTTGATGCTTGGAACTTGGAACCAGCCGCTACCAGGCACCTGATTTGTTTTAAAAATACCCAGGACGTTTTGGCGGATGAAGCGATGACATAGCAGGCGGTAGGCAAATGAACAGCGTTGAAAAATATTTATTCCACCGATTGTTATCAAGGCCGATCGTGTCAGTGTCGCTGTTTTAATAATAATAATAATAATAATCTTTATTTGCAAAAGGAATGTTACCTCGGGTGGCTTGCGAGGCGAGGACAGAAAGGCGAGAGCCCGTACACTAGTGTGCCTGTCAGCCAACCACCCGGGGCATGAAGTAACAAAACAAGCAACAACAACAAAGAAGGAAGAAAAACAAAATGAAACCAAAGCACTAAACATCATGGCGTACATTCATTCTAGGTGCCTAGAACGTGAGAAAGCACGGCGCAGGGCAGCGGACTCGTCACGGTTGTTGGGGAGTGGAGAACGAATCGCCAGGGGGCCGCAAGGAAGTCTCTGAGGGCGGCGGGGAGTACGGAGTGCGAGTGGCGCACCGTTCGGGCATGCAGGAGTTCTGGCTGCCCGGATCGCTTCCCGATCCTGATGCATGAGTGGAGGTGGCTATCACTCATGGACCCGTCGAGCAACCTACAAAGGAGCCCAACCCGAGCCACTGTCCGGCGGTGGCAGAGGCTCTGCCACCTGAGGGCCCTAAGGCGAGCTTCATACGGCGGCACAGGGACTTGCCGGCCCAACATCCGAGAATGAAGTGTTCGAGTAGCCCGGCGCTGCACGCCCTCCAGCCTGTCGATGAGGTGAGCCTGGAAGGGGCCCCACACGGAGCAGCAGTATTCCAGACGAGGCAGGACTAGGGCAGTATAGAGCGCGCGGAAAGTTTCATGTCCCCAGTTCCTTGAGACACGTGTGACGAAGCCAAGAGTCCGCCGGGCTTTGGACACAGTGTCTGCAATCTGAGGCGAGAAGTCCAGAGTTGAACTGAACACAACCCCAAGGATTGGGAGGGACTGAACACTAGGAATGGGAGACCCTGACAGGTAGTATGCAGGAGGAACAGTGGAACGGCGGTTGGAGACTCGCATTGCGGCACTTTTGTGGAAGCTAATTGAGAGGCAGTTCGATCTTGCCCAGCAGTCAATCTGGTCCAGGAGACACTGGACACCCGGCGTGGAGGAGGGTACGTCTGCTGGGGCCAGAATGGTGGTGTCGTCTGCATATTGCACCAGCAGACACTTTTGCGATGAAGGCATGTCGTTCACATACAAGAGGAATAATGTGGGCCCCAGTACTGAGCCTTGGGGTACCCCTGAGGTGACAGCGAACTCATCGGAGGCCTTCCCATGGAACAATACACGGTGGGAGCGACCGATAAGAAAGCGGCTCAGCCAGAGCAGCAGGGGACCACGAATACCGGATTGTGCAACTTTCTGGAGGAGGATAGAGTGGTCGAGGGAATCAAAGGCGTTGCACAGGTCTAGTTGAATGATATCAGTTGAGGAACGGTTATCCAGGTTATTGCTTATGTGGTGAACAATAGTAGCGAGAGCTGACTCACAGCTTCGATTGGGCCTAAAACCATGCTGGGAGGCAGAAAGGAGGCCGTTGTTGTCCAGGAAGCGAAGAAGGTGCTGGTTGATGGTGCGTTCAAAAGTGCGACAGAGGATAGAAGTAATAGAGATGGGCCTGTAGCTGGAAGGGTCGTTGAGAGGTTTAAGAAGCACTGTCAGTTCAGTCAAAGCCGTCTGTTCCAGTTCAACATACAAAAGACGCTTTGGGGTACTGCTGGTGTTAACTCAATTTTACAGAAGAAATAGGAATTGCACGAAAGAAATAACCGGGCAGAAACACTTCATACGGTGGCGTAAATCCTGAACATATATCAGCGATGTCACTTTCCTCGGTTAGGGCTATCTGCTTTATCAGCGAATGAAGCACATTGCGATAAAATAAAGAGCGGGAAAATACTCCCCGTGTCAAGTTTCCTAATCACAATCACTGGATGATGTCGTATTGTAGTAATTTCCGGCCCTTCGAACGCACTAGCACTTTGCAGAGTCACATTTCCAGCGACGCCGCGCCGGACACGAACGAAGGTAAACAATCAAGATGGCGGAGTGTTCCCCGTGTTGTCCTCGCCGTCAGCGCGGTGTGGCAGGGTTGTCGGACAACAACCGGGCAACACTGTTGCCGGGCGGCAGCAACATGTTGCCCGACTGTTGTTGTTGCCTTGATGTGACAGGTCGCCGGGCAACACGACTTCCCCGTGTTGCCGGATAGAGTTGTCCAACTGTTGCCTCAGTGTGACAGGTTCAGAGTACTGCGGGAAGCGAAAGTTGTTTTCGTAGGAGGAGCGGGTGAGGCGACGGCATGCGGTGCGAGGGGTGCCGGTTAATCTCGCGCATGCGCCTTTTTGATTCTTTTTCAGCCGTCGGGGATATCAGCGTCATCCGTGTCGTCTGCTTGCCAAAACCCAAAAGTTTCTGACGAGGCGCTTTAAAACACATATCTCGCGTTATAAAAAAGGCGTTGTACACTATAGCGAGCTGGTAGACACGAAAGTGTAAAGGCTGAGGAGCTTCCAGATCGTTCTACTTCAGTGTAAGGCTAAATTTCTCTAACACTAAACGAAAATTGTGTTGCCACGTTGCGGCCATGACTGAACGCGCCGCTTTGCATTGTCGCCGGGTCGCTTCACCGCAATACACTGACCGTTTTTTTACGCCCGCCATCCGGAGAATTCGGTACCTGTAGGACTTCTCGGTGCACGCATGATTCGCAGTTCACGGGCGATTCGATGTGCAGACGTTTCGGTGTGCAGATATTTCGGGGTCATGAACATCCTGGTACTTGGACACTTGGGTGTATGAGCGAAAATTTCAGTCTCACTAAAATATGGATACATGGTGCTTCATCGCCAGTATTTATGAACGCGGTGTCTAATGGAGCAAACTTGAATGCATAAATGTAGTGGGCAAATTCATCTCAACTGTGCCCAAAAAAAAATTAAAACCTCAAAAAAAAAATTAAAAAAAAATTATATGTTGTGGTGAAATTCTGGACTACTACGAAACCGCAAATCTATTCTTCGGAAAGATTTTTTTTTTCATGCTTTTTGGTTTAGAAGTTTTTGAAGGCAGGTATTGAGATCTTGAGGATTTTCACAGCTTGCGTCTCTGGGAACCTCGCCAGGCTCGAATACTTTTTGTACAACAAGGAAGCTTTTCATACATTGCTTTCAAAAACGTTGATTCAAGGTTCAGATAGTACGTAACAAAGGCATGTTATTGTTTTGGTTGTCCTTTCCGAATGAAAATAGCTTTCGTTCTGGGAGACAGAGAAGGCACTGGAACTCTGAATTGGCAGTCCCTTTGGCGCTTTTCCCTTTGAACATCGATTCTAGCGAGGGCCAAGGCGAGCGTGGCAGAGACATGCAAGCCTGTGTGGACAGCAATACATCGGTATACAAAAAGCGTCTCTATAAAGCTACCTGCCTCCAGCGAATTTAGACCGGCTCACAAAGAATGAAGATGTCAAGGAGAAATTGTACATTTCATGACCCAAAATAGCGACCATCAGGAAAGCTTGGCGCTGCTTTCCACGATCCGGTAACTTTAGGTAAGACAAGAGAAAGTCAGCAACGGATGCTGTAACCTGGCGCGTGTCTAATTTAAATCATCGATGTACTCAAGGATCATTTTCACCATAAGTGCAATCGAAGCCGAAGGTGACGAACGTATTCTTTATGGCCGCCTGCGACGACGTCCCACAAGCTGACATTGTGTTGGTCTTGTTGCTGAGAATGTATCTTTTGCAGCGTAAACTGTACTATCGCATTTCTTTTTTTTTTTTTGCAAAAACTAGAATGCACACCGGCATGGTGGAAGGACGCTAAAGCCCGGTTCACACAGTTGCGTTTGACTGCGTTTGACTGCGTTGCGGCAGCGAGACACCAGGACATCCCTGCTGCTTATATCGCGTGCCAAGAAGATTCCTTGAATTGGATTCCACGCTTCATACGAAGCACAGATGCGCCGGTGACTCGCTTTCGGTTCTCGCCGCAACGCAGTCAAACGCACTCAAACGCAGCGTCTGAACCGGGGATTTTCACACGAGGGAGAAATCCCGGGATTTTCCGCGGCGCGCGCGCATCACGAGAAGAAAACGCGAGGCTGTTTGCACATCGCAAAGCCGGACGTTTTCGTCGCGGGTTGCGGCATGCTGTGGAGAAATCCCCGCGATTTCTCCCTCGTGTGAATACTCCCTTGTGCAAGCCATGTAGAGCGCTAACTCGACCGAATTTGCGTCTCTTTTCTTTTGAGCTTCGCGACGCCATGGGATCAAAGAGCTGAGTTGGATGACCACATCCACTGTTGTCAAGGGATCATCATCAACGCCCGCCTTGCTTCACGCACGTACAGAATGTGAAAAACATGGCATTTCTACACAGATAAAGAAGTAAATACAATGTGGCCTGAGCTTTCACCTTGAAATACGCCACAGCGCATGTTGTTTTGTTTTTGTTTTTGTAAATTTAAGATGGGCTAGAAAATGACCGAGATTTGAAGGGGCTGATAGCCCAAGGAAGCCAAATCAGCGCTGTGAGCTAAAGCCCCTGGATACAATTCACACTTAGCGTTTTGTACAAGTACCGACAACCCCTGTTGGCAGAACGCGAGACACTTACCACGATACCACGAGCGAGAGCCGCACCGCAGTTTCCTCTCAAGCGCCCGCACCATAGCCGCTCACTTTAGTGCTGCTCCGCCCTTTGTAAAGCGTCACACGAGACACGGGCTCGTGCATTGGCGTGATGAGGATTTGATTCCGCTTGCAAGACAAACAAACATATCAAGGGGCTTTACTATACTTCGTTTCAGCTTAGGTCCAGACGCAGCCGATGCTACAAGCGCGAGCATGTGACCCTGAACAGTGCTTGCACTGCACGAGCGCGCGTGCTTGGCAGGGACGCTGAAAGCCCGCGGAGCTTGCGCTTGTATAGGCGCTTTGCACACGCGCCAGATTGAGCCGCCATAGCCGACCTTCTTCTGTTTTACCGAGATGCCGAGCCACTGAAGCGGGCGTTTACGACCCTCCACAGAGGGCTATGTTGGGGAGAAGGGACGCAGTAGCACCTAAGGTGGCAATAACCTGTCATTCTGTGGCAGTGATGAGGTGAAGCGAACAGAATAAGAGGAAACAAAAACTGAAGGTCAGTTATGGCGGCGCCCATGCACAGCTGCTGCAAAGCGCGTTCATAGCATCGGCTGCGTCTGGACCCAAAGCTGGAACGAAGTATAAGGGCGTATGACTCTTCAGTGCAGACCTAGGGACTCGCGGAGCGCGAGGTTACGCGGGCCGTTCGTATACCGCTCACTTGGCTGCATCAGGGCTGCATAGGTCGTTGGCATCGACCGTGGTCGCTCCAAAAATTGAAAGTGAAAGCAGATGAAAAGCTCGTCGCGCGGCAGCGGAGACAGTACGTTGCCATGGCATCACTACGATGCATGCGTTTGCATCTCATTGGTCCTATTTTTTGTGTGGTGCCGTGCAGCAGACAGAAATCTCTACACGAGGCTACCCAGCTCTGACGCGCGTGGAGCGAAAGCTCGCGCTGCAGGAGCCAGGGATCCTGGGTTCGAACCCCACCCTGCCCGTTTCGATCTGGACAACGATGAGCATCGTGCCGGCGTGCGGTCGTGTATCACTACTGCGTGGTGCACGTTAAAGACCCAAGGCTAGCGGTTGTACTGCACTGGCTAAATAGACCTTTTGCTAAATTACCCAAGCATCAAGGAGAATGATGGGAATCGATTGGACACGCGCCACGCGCGCCTCGCCTTCCCCCGTATGAAAGATTCGAAAGTAAAACACCAAAACAAAGCGTTCGACGAAGCGCGCGTGCAAATGCCATTTGTTTTAGACATTTGCTTCGGAAAAGCTACGACCGCTAACGCCAGCACGTGCAGCGCGTGTACTACGCTCCGGAGCAGCATGCTCCCTGGCGCTTGGGAATTTAAAGGTCCATCGATTCCCATCATTCTCCTTGATGCTTGGGTAATTTAGCAAAAAGGTCTATTGCTCATCTACAGCGAGTGACTCGTCGCAACTTTAAAAATGGCTGACCAACTACACGCTGCATAAATACCCCCCCCCCCCCCCACACACACACGCGCACACAGCCATACGTTGCTCTAGCTTTCTGGGTCCAGACGCAGCCGATGCTACAAGCGCGAGCCGTGTGGCTCTGAACGGTGCTTGCACTGCACGAGCTCGCGTGCTTGGCAGGGACGCTGAAAGCCCGGGCTCGCGCTTGTGGCATCGGCTGCGTCTGGACCCAAGCTGAAAAGCGAAGTATAGAGCCACTTAATAAGCTACGCTTCAGAGTAACGACACTTCAGCCGTCTTGGTGCTGAAAATCATGGGTGCCAGTTACCTGAAGATGCATCTGAAATAGCAGGAAAAGCTTTTCCGTCCCCCAGAAACGTTAAAACATTTCGCGACAGAGCAAAACACTATCACCTGAGCTTCCTAACACCGGATCTAAAGCTGAGGAAGACGTATTTTTGAATTGTGACGACGACGGTGCGTCTGCTCTGCACTAAGCACCAAGGTGGCGGCGCCCGCGAGCAGATCGGGGAACGGAGTTGCCTAGTACCACTAAATAAGCTACGCTCATTTGGTGGCTCTAGAGTGCCGATACTTAAACGGGCTGTGCAACATTATTGGGTAGGAACGTTTCTCACTTGACACCTGCTTGCTGGCACTAGTGGAACCCAAGAATACTCGAACGCAACGCCACTGACCAAGAAGCGTCTTGATCGCGGTGGAATTCTAAGGACAAAAGCGGACATTATCTTTCAATCTCTCCTTCGCAAAATTTCATGACGGAGCCAATGAAAACAATGCGATCCCCAGCAGTGCGTCATCAGGTTATGCAATCCCCGCTGTGACGATATTTAAATGCTGCTTGTACAGTGGACACGAATACCGCGTAGGTATTCGATTTTGGTTCGTGACAACCAATGCCCCGAAGTGCATTCGGTGTATACTTCTGTTCTCACCTTATGATGTACCGCAGGAAAGGCCACAACCGCGAGCCTCCTTGCTCTTAGGGCACATCTCGGCGGCGCGAAGCTCTCGTGCGCGTTAAGCAGTAGCTCCTGCAACGCTATTAAGCCTCGCGCTTCCACCCTTGTCTGCGGCAACAACATAAGGTGAAACGTGGGAGTATAGTGGCACGCGCCCAATCGCCGGGACGACGGGAATAGGCCGAATCTTAACAATGTTTGGAACTCGGCGCGCGCCCCGTGCTCTGCCAACCCTAGCGTGGCTATGCCAGGCCATTGGCGGCATATAACGCCAACGCCTCCTCTAGAGCCACTAAATGGAGCTGCGCTTAGAGTATCGGCACCTGCTCCTCGACAGCCAGGGCGCTGCCATATTGGGGCTTGTGCAGAGCAGACGCTAATGCAGATCGTCATGATTCAACGTGCGACTTCCTCAGCACTTGATGTACGGTGCCTAGGCAAGCTCATGTAACATTGCTTTTCTCTGTCGCGGACTGCTCACACTATTTGGGGACGCGATCGCTCTGCACAGCTCCCGAATGCGATTGCTCTGCGCACTTGGCGTGCTGTAGGAGTCTTCGTGGTGGCTGGCAGATCCCCGAGGCCGTGTAGGCCACGATGGGCACACGTCGTACGCTGAGGCTGCTTTCCGTGGATACCTCCTCTTAGGGATGGAGGGGGCGTTGAATCGGCTCCAGATCACGCGGCCACCTTTTCTGGCCGCGAGTTGGCGGGGCAAACAGTGCCCGTTTTTCAAATTTTTTCTGCGACTCGCCACTGCGTAGAGGTAAAAAAAGCAACCTGTGTTTCTTCGGTAATAAATATCGCCGGAATAATCCGTAGCTGTATTCATTTAAAGTAGAAAATTTGTTGCTCATTTAGTGGCTCTAACACGAGCATTCTCCGGCAAACGACTCGCGCCTCGAGCCGCCGTTCGTGCGCAAGCTCTCGTGAAAGCAGCAACAACAACAAACACTCTGGATGGGGCATCTGGTACTAGGTGTCGCCATCTCGTTTGAACCCATTGAAAATAAATCAAGCGAAAACTGCCCGCCAAACTCCTTTACACGGCTGCGTATTTTCGGCACCGATTTGAAATCCAGGGGTCGTGGGCAATGACATCAACGGACATCCAAAAACAAAACATGCCTTTATTTTGACGTCTTAGCTATTTTGACGTCAGCAACACGTTTTCTTTGGATGCCGCTCACTGCGTTTTGAAATGTTCGCTCGGCGTGTGTGGCCGGGTGCTCGGCGGCTCGGCGGCGTCCGCGCTGTGCGTGCTGTCGACGCTGCCGCCCGTACTCGTCGCGTTCTCAGGAACATCAAAATATGCGTTCTTCATTTTTCAAACCCTCGCCCGGCGCCGCCCGTCACTTCTGCTGCAAATGAAGATTACGTGTACCGGAGGCGACAGAGCCCAGCCGTCAGTAATTTTGTACGCATTTTTTCTGGAGCTGTAAAAATCGGGGTTGTGGGGGATATTTATACAGCGTGTAGTTGGTCAGCCATTTAAAGCTGCGACGAGTCACTCGCTGTAGATGAGCAATTTAGCCAGTGCGAGTACAACCGCTAGCCTGGGGTCTTTAACGTGCACCACGCAGTAGTGATACACGACCGCATGCCGGTACGATGCTCATCCAGATCGAAACGGGCAGGGGTGGGGCTTGAGCCCAGGATCCCTGGGTTCGCGGCGCGAGCTTCGCTCCACGCGCGTCGAGCTGGCGTGCGTTTAGCCCACTCGGCCACCGATCCCCCTCTGGAGCTGTACTTGTGTGTAATACGGCGGATTATCACCCTTGCATAGAACAGCTGCAAGGCCGTGCAAAACGGCGAGCGAGTAGTGCA